>VDFB02000007.1:81101219-81184390 GCA_007258455.2 Sequoia sempervirens
GTACTTATTGTTGAGTTTAGTTAACTTAGTCAAACCCATAGCTTGTGTGGGATTACAGAAACATATCTTTTAATAAATCAACTACTTCAAAGTATGCAATGGCTTGTATTTCCATTTCCTTGTTCTCAATTACATAATTTGAAATAACTGATATAAATTTGTTGAAAGCATTTGTGTTTTGTAATCAAATGAAGTAATAATCTCAACATATTTTGCTCCAAAATTGCAACTCTTTTTCTAATAATCAGCAATGATAAACATTGTAGAAAATAACATCTTTTCACTTCACTTCTCTAAATGTTTGTTTTCCAAAATGAAACATGTTTGTTGCTTTGTTAGGATTGTTCAACAGTTCAATTTAAACTGCTTGAATGATTCTGACAAATCAATCCTAAAAAACTCTTTCATTCTGAAAACAAAGGTTCATTAGATGTCTCAACAACAACAAAATTATACTTCACCAAATAATTCCCCATTAAATCTTCACTAATTTAAACGGGAATAAAAAAATTAGTAACATTAACTTTTTCAAGAAACTCCTAAAATGGCTGACATACATTAAATACTGATATATTGTAAATCTGGACCTTTCGTAATTAGGTTTTAGATCTAATGGTAGATGTTTTGTTGGCATGTCTTACCCTAGAATGTAACCCTATTTTATGAGGGTGTTGTATTATGGTTGTTGTAAAGTGTGATGTTTTATGAGAGTCTGATAGCGATCATGTTGTCTCTTGATCTCTGGTGGTGATACTTTTGTGAGAAGCTTGCTCTGCAAGTATATTGTAATCTTTGTGATTTTCAAATAATATTGGGAGGCTTTTGGAGTGTGGGGTTTTTCTCTCGAAAAGGTTTTCCCCATGTAAATCACTGTGTCATGGTATGCATGATATTTATGTTTATTATTTTTAAGTTTTTGTAACTATTAAAGATCTAAAAAGTTTTGCATTATTCTCCTCTCAAGATTAGTGTAGGAAGTTGTTCTACTACCTTAGCTTCCTTACAAGTGGTACCAGAGCTTGATCACCTTTGGTTTCAGTTGTGGGTTGTTGGGTTTTTTGAACTAATTCATATTTGAGTGGAGCTTGTGTTGAAGACACTTTGTGATCTTGTTGCAGGATTTTTCAGATAGAAAGTTCATCAAGGAGAATAGAGATGGAGAAAATTTTTGGAAATAATTTTGAAATGTGGAAGCTAAAGATGGAGGATATGTTGATAGATTGAGATCTGTGGGATGTTGTTGATGAGAATGTTTCAAGGCCTATAGATCTTACTCAGGCTGCTCAATATGATGTTATGGACCGTAATGCCAAGGGTCTAATCAAATTATGCTTGGATGACTCTATTTTAATGAATTTCCATGAAGAGACCTGTGTACAGAAACTGTGGAAGAAGCTTGGTGAGATGTATCAGGCCAAATCTTTAGTGAACAATATTTTCTTGAGGAAGAAGTTGTATTCCTTGAGAATGGAAGAGGGTGGACAAATCACAGACAACATGGAAGCATTCAATATGTTGGTGGCTCAATTGGCATCAATTGGTGTTAAAATGGATGAGGAGGAGAAATGTTAGATCTTGCTTTGTTCTTTGCCTGATTTGTGGGATTCTCTTGTTATGGATATTGGTAGTACATATGTTATATTGAAGGCTGAAGATGTGGTGGGTTCTTCACTTTCTGAAGAAATGAGGAGGAAAGTATCCATCAATTCCAAGGAGGCCCTAAATTTTCATGGAAGACCTAAAGAAAAGAGCAAGAAGAATGAGAAGCGTGAAAAATTCAAGTCCAAGGGAAGATCTAAGTCTCCTAGATGGTCCAAAGTTATTTGTTGGAACTGTGGTAAGCTTGGACATGTTCTTAAGGAATTCAAAGAAGAAAAAAAGAAGAAAAATAAGAAATTTGATTCTGATTTTGAGTCTAAGAAGGAAGATGACAACGCATCCATTGTAGCTTTGGCAACTTGTGCAGGTAATGATGCATGGTTAATTGACTCAAGTGCATCTTTTCATATGACCTTTAATAGAGATTGGTTTTTTGAATATGAAGAATTTGATGGAGGTAAGGTGTACTTGGGTGATGATTCTCATTGAGACATTTTTAGTTGTGGTAAAGTTAAAATTAGGTTTCCCAGTGGTAGAATAAAAAAGTTTAATGGTGTGTTGCATATCCTCGGTTTAGCACAAAATTTGTTATCTGTGAGAAAACTAATAGATGCAGGTGTGTAGGTAGTATTTTCTAATGCAGGATGTAAGATGGTCAGAGGTGCTATGGTGATTTATAGAGGTGCTAATATGACAAATTGTATAAGTTGGATGCATGCACTATTGAGTGCAATGGTACTTCTGTGAAAGCAAGCCTGTGGAAGAAGTGAGGGTTTCACTTTCAGTAGATGGTCATGGCTTTTGGGTATCCAAGGGTGCTCTTTCTTTTGAATCAAAGTTACCTGTAGAGAAAACTATGTTTATGGCACCAAAAACTTGGCCACATTGGAGAAAAGTGTCTAAGGACCTTGAAAAATAAAAACCTTTTTGAAGGTCTATCTGATTGTAATATTGAATTTGATTTTTGTGAGCATTGTGTTTATGGAAAACAAAACTGCATTCAATTTTACTTGAGTTCTCATAAATCTTATGGTGTATTGGATCTTATTCATTCTAATGTGTTTGATCCTGTAGATGTTCCTTTGATTGGTAAATCCACATATTATATTTCATTTGTTGATGATTATAGTAGGAGATGGGTATATTTTCTAAAGAGTAAATCTAAATTTTTCAATCGATTTAAAGAATTTTAAGCAATGGTTGAGTTACAGATTAGAAAGAAAATAAAATATTTGAGGACTAATAATGTTGATGAATTTTTCTCTAATGATTTTGATAGATTATGTAAAGATTGTGGTATTCATAGAAAGAAGACAACTCTATATTCTCCACAGCAGAATGGAGTTGTAGAATGAATGAACATGCCACTGATGGAGAAGGCTAGGAGTATGTTGAATGGTGTTGGTCTAGAGCAAAGGTTTTGTGTTGAAGCTATTGCCACTACATGTTGCTTGATTAACAGGTCTCCTACATCAGCTCTTGTTGATAAGATGCCTATAGAGGCATGGTTAGGCCACAAGCCTTCATTAAGACATCTTAGAGTTTTTGGTTGTGAGGCATATGCACATGTGCCAAAGGAGAAGCAAATAAAGTTGGAGGACAAGGTTGTGAAATGTATCTTCATTATTATGGTGTGAAAGGATATAAGCTTTGGGATCCTATTGCACAAAAGGTAATACATAGTAGAAGTGTTATTTTTAGAGAAACTAAGCCTTCTTTTATTATATTGCAACCAGAACAAAGTAAACAAAAAGATGTGATTCAATTTCCTTCCGCACCTAAGAAAGTTGAATCAAGGCCCAACGATAGAAAAGAATTTGAGGAGAGCTCATCTAGCTCTAAATATTCAGAAGAGGAGGAAGAACCTCCAACTCAACTTGTTCATAGGTCTACAAGGCATAGAAACCACCTGAAAGGTATTCACCTAATGATTGGAGATGTAATTTTTCTTTGATTACTAACATGGATGAACCTAGATCTGTAGAAGGGGCACTAGGTATGAATGGTGCAGAATCCTGGAAGATTTTTATGGATGAAGAAATGGCATCTTTAAAAATAATGATACATGGGATCTTGTACCATTGCTCTAATGAAGAAAACTTGTTGGTTGTAAATGGGTGTTCAAGAAAAATATTGGTTCATATGGAGGTATTGAGAAGTACAAAGCAAGGTTGGTTGCAAAGGGTTACTCTCAAGTTGAGGGTGTTGATTATGGTGAGATATTTTCTCCTATTTCAAAAATAACATCCATTAGATTTTTTCTTTCTATTGTTGCTACTTATGATTTAGAGGTTGAGCAAATGGATGTGAAAACTACTTTCCTTCATGGTGATTTGGAGGAGGATATTTATATGACACATCCAAAGCACTACATGGTGAAAGGTAAAAGTAAATTGGTTTGCAAATTGAAGAAATATTTGTATGGCCTAAAACAAAGTCCTAGGATGTGGTACCATAAATTTGATACATATGTGTTGAGTTTAGGATTTGAGCGTTCTAAATCAAAGCATTGTGTTTATTATAAAACTGATGGTGATCATTTCCTGTTTATTGCATTATATTTTGATGATATGTTATTTATTGGTAGAGGGAAAGGTATGATTTCAAAATTGAAATCTCAACTTGCTGCTAAATTTGAAATGAAAGATCTTGGTGCAACTAAACACATTCTTGGGATGGAAATTAAAAGAGATAGAGTGAATAGAAAGCTATGGCTTGGACAAAGTAAGTATGTCAACTCAATTTTATAGAGTTTTGATATGTAAGATTGTAGACCATTTTGTGTTATTGTTTCAGTTGGAACAAAGTTATCTATTTTAGATTGTCCAACATCTCCATTAGAAATGGAAGACATGACCAAAGTTCCTTACCAAAGTGTAGTTGGAAGTTTGATGTATGTTATGGTTTGTACTAGACCAGACATTGCCCAAGCAGTGGGAGTTCTTTCTAGATATGTGTCTAATCTTGGTAGTTCATTGGGATGCAGTTAAAAGAGTCTTCAGATATTTGTGGGGTACCTCAAATTATTCCTTATGTTATCATAATAATATGACTAAAGAAGAATTTCCCTTGATATTCATAGTTATGTGGATTCATACTGGGCAGGTGATGTTGATAGCAAAAAATCCACCAGTGCTTATGTGTTTACTTTATTTTGTGGTGCAATTAGTTAGATGAGTAAGTGATAGGTTGTGGTTGCTTTGTCCACTATTGAAGTGAAGTATATGGAAGCTAATCATTTTTGTAAAGAATCCATTTGGCTTAAGAGACTATGCTCATATATTGGAATAAAACAAGGTGTGGCGATAATTTATTGCAATAGTCAAAGTGTGATATGTCTAGCTAAGAACCTGACATTTCATGCCAGGACCAAGCACATTGATGTACAATATCATTTTGTTAGAGATATGGTCGAAGATGGCATAGTGAACCTAGTTAAGGTAGAGACTTTGATGAATATTGATGATTCTTTAACTAAGCCTATGAGCACAAAGAAGTTCAGATGGTGTTCAGAGACTATAGGTCTTTTGGCCCCTAGCAATTAAAGAGATGGTGTTTACACTCTCATGTTGCTATTGCAAGGTGTTCGAAAAGTGGGAGATTGGTTGGGAAAATGTGTCTCAACCTTGCAATTATATAAGGTTTATTGTCGATAGTATGTATATATGTATTTCATAGTTACACCAATAGGTGTATACATTGATAGCACAGAGTGAAATGTGAGTGTGTTAAATTTTTCAGGAAACTCCTAAAACGGATGAAATACATTAAATAATGATATATTATAAATCTGGACCATTCCTTATTAGGTTTTAGATCTAATGGAAAAAAAATTGTTAGCCTATCTTTCCCTAGAATGTAACCCTATTTTATGAGGGCATTGTATTATAGTTGTTGTAGAGTGTGATGTTTTATGAGATTCTAATAGTAGTCATGTTGTCTCTTGATCTGTAGTGGTGATACTCATGTGGGAAGCTTGCTCTGCAATTATATTGTAATCTTTGTGATTTCTGAATAATATATTGGGCAGATTTTGGAGTGTGGGGTTTTTCTCCCAAAAGGGTTTTCCCCACATAAATTATTGTGCCATAGTATGGATGATATTTATGTTTATTATTTTTAAGCTTTTGTAAGTGTTAAAGATCCAAAAAGTATTGCATTATTCTCCTCTCAAGATTAGTGTAGGAAGTTCTTCCACTACCTTAGCTTCCTTATAATTTTATTAGTTTGACTTTCCCTAGAAATCAACCTATTTTATTAGGGTGATGTTTTAAGACTGTGTGTTGTGATATATTTTGAGAGTTTGATAGTAGACATGTTGCCTCTGGATATTTGGTTGGCGATACTCCTATGAGAAGCTTGCTTTGCAAGTATATTGTAATCTTCATGATTTCTGAATTATATATTGGGCGGCTTTTGTAGTGTGGGGTTTTTCTCTTGAACAAGTTTTCCCCATATAAATCACTATGTTGTTGTATGCATGATATTTATATTTATTTTTGTTTAAGTTTATGTAACCATTAAAGATCTGTAAAGTTTTGCATTATCCTCCTCTCAAGATTAGTTTAGGAATTTGTTCTACTACCTTAGCTTCCTTACAAGTGGTATCAGAGCCTCATCACCTTTGGTTTTAGTTGTGGGTTGTTGGGATTTTTGAACTAATCCAAATTTGAGTAGGAGCTTGTGTAGAAGATACTTTGTGATCTTGTTGTAGCAATTTTTAGATGGAAATTTCATTAGGGAGAATAGAGGTTGATAAATTTTCTAAAAATAATTTTGAAATATGGAAGTTGAAGGTGGAGGATCTATGGGATGTTGTTGATGAGAAGGTTTCAAGTCCTGCAAATCCTACTTTGGCTAGTCAATATGATGTTATAGATCATAAATCCAAGGGTCTAATCATATTGTGCTTGGAAGACTCCGTTTTAATGAATGTCCATGAAGAGACCTCTGCACATAAACACTAGAAGAAGCTTGGTGAGATGTATTAAGCCAAATCTTTAGTGAATAAGATTTTCTTGATGAAGAAATTGTATTACTTGAGAATGGAAGAGGGTAGAAAAATTATAAACCACTTGGAAGCATTTAATATTTTGGTGGCTCAATTAGCATCAATTGGTGTCGAAATAGATGAGGAGGAGAAATGCCAGTTCTTTCTTTGTTTTTTTCCTGATTCGTGGGATTCTCTTGTTATGGCTATTAGGAGTACTTCTGTTAAATTAAAGACTGAAGATGTGGTGGGTTCTTTTATTTTTAAAGTTATGAGGAGGAAGGCATCCATCAGTTCCAAGGATTCCCTAAATGTTCATTGAATACCTAAGGAAGAACACAAGAATAATGAGAAGCGTGATAAATCCAAGTCTAAGGGGAGATCCAAATCTCGTAGAAAGTCAAAAGTTGTTTGTTGGAATTGTAGTAAGACTAGACATATTTGTAAGGAATAAAAGAAGAAAAGAAGGAAAAGAAGAGATTTGATTCTAATTCTAAGTCCGAGAAGGAAGATGGTGATGCATTCATTATAGCTTTGGCAACTCGTGCAGGTAATGATGCTTAATTAACTCAGGTGCATCTTTCCATATGACCTTTAATAGAGATTGGTTTTATGAATATGAAGAATTTGATGGAGGTAAGGTGTACTTGGGTGATGATTCTTATTTAAATATTGTTTTATGTGGTAAATTTAAAATTAATTTTCTTGATGGTAGAATAAAAAGGATTAATGGTGTGTTGCACATCCTTGGATTAGCATGAAATTTTTTATTTGTGAGTAAACTAATAGATGTGGGTGTGCATGTATTATTTTCTGATGGAGGATGCAAGATGGTTAGAAGTGATATGGTGATTTCTAGAGGTGTCAAATATGACACACTGTATAAGCTTGACGCATGCACTATTGAGTGCAATATTACTTTTGTGAAAATCAAGTCTATGGAAGAGGTGAGGGATTCATCTTCACTAGATGGTCATGGATTTTTGGTACCCAAGGGTGTTTTTTCTTCAGAATCAAAGTTATATACAAAGAAAACTATGTTATGGCACCAGAGACTTGGTCACATTAGAGAAAAGGTTCTAAGGACCTTGAAAAATAAAAACCTTGTTGAAGGGTTATTTGATTGCAATCTTGAATTTGATTTCTGTAAGCATTGCATTTATGAAAAACAAAACCTTGTTTAGTTTTACTCAAGTTCTCATAAATCTTGAGGTGTATTGGATCTTATTCATTTTGATGTGTTTGGTCCTATAGATGTTCCTTCAATTGGAAAATCCACATATTATGCTTCATTTATTGATTATTACAATAGAAGGACATGAGTATACTTTCTAATTAGTAAATCTAAAGTTTTTAGTCGATTGAAAGAACTTAAACCAATGGTTGAGTTACAGACTGGAAAAAAAATAAAATGCTTGAGGACTCACAATGACAGTAAATTTTGCTCTAATGATTTTGATAGATTTTGTAAATATTGTGGTATTCATAGACAAAAGACAATTTTTTTTTCCCATAATAGAATGGAGTCGCAAAAAGAATGAACATGACACTAATGGAGAAGGGTAGGAATATGTTGAGTGGTGTTGGTCTAAAACAAAAAAAATTGGCTGAAGTTGTTGCAACTACTTGTTACCTAATTAATAGATCTTGTACACCTAATCTTGTTGATAAGATGCCTTTAGAGGCATGGTTAGGTCACAAGCCTTTACTAAGACATCTTAGAGTTTTTGGTTGTGAGGCATATGCACATGTGCAAAAGGAGAAGCGAAAAAAGTTGGAGAAGAAGGTTGTGAAATGTATCTTCATTGGATACAATTATGGTGTGAAAGGATACAAGCTTTGGGATCTTGTTGCACATAAGGTAATACATATTAGGAGTGTTATTTTTAGAGAAACTAAGCCTTCTTCTATTACATTGCAGCCAAAACAAAGTAAACAGGAAGATGTGATTCAATTTCCTTCTACACTTGAGAAAGTTGAATTGAGGCCCATGGATAGATAAGAAGTTGAGGAGAGCTCATCTAGCTCTGAATCTTGAGAAGAGGAGGAAGAACCTCCAAATTAGATTTTTCATAGGTCTACAAGGCATAGAAAACCACCTGAAAGGTATTCACCTGATGATTGGAGATTTATTTTTTCTTTAAATACTAGCATGGATGAACCCAGATTGGTAGAAAAGGCATTAGGTATGAACGATGCAAAATCCTAGAAGATTGTTATGGATAAAAAAGGTATCTTTGAAAAAGAATGATACATGGGATCTTGTACCATTTCTTGAAGGAAGAAAGCTTGTTGGTTGCAAATGGGTGCTCAAGAAAAATATTGGTTCAGATGGAAGTATTGAGAAGTACAAAGCAAGGTTGGTTGCAAAAGATTACTGCCAAGTTGAGGGTGTTGATTATGGTGAGATATTTTCTCCTATTGCAAAAATGATATCTATTAGATTTTTGCTTTTTATTGACGCTTCTTATGATTTAGAGGTTGATTAAATAGTTATGAAAAATTATTTCCTTCATGGTGACTTGTAGGAGGATATTTATATGACACAACCATAGCACTACATAGTGAAAGATAAAAGTAAATTGGTTTGGAAATTGAAGAAATCTTTATATGGCATGAAATAGAGTCCTAGGGTGTGGTATCAAAAATTTGATATATATGTGTTGAGTTTGAGATTTAAGCATTCTAAATCAAATCATTGTGTTTATTATAAAACTGATGGTGATCGTTTCTTGTTTATTGCATTATATGTTGATGATATGTTATTTATTGGTAAACAGAAAGGTATGATTTAAGAACTAAAATCTCAACTTGCTGCTAAATTTTAAATGAAAGATATTGGTGTAGCTAAACACATTCTTGGAATGGAAATTAGAAGAGATAGGGTGAATAGAAAGATATGGCTTGGCCAATGTAAGTATGCCAATTCAATTTTGCAAAGGTTTGATATGTAGTATTGTAGACCTTTGTGTGTTCCTATTTCAACTGGAACAAAGTTATCTATTTTAGATTGTTCAACATCCCCATTAGAGATGGAAGACATGAGAAAAGTGTCTTAACACAGAGTGCAGTTGGAAGTTTGATGTATGCTATGGTTTGTACTAGACCAGACATTGCCCGAGTAATGGGAGTTCTTTCCAGATATATGTATAGAATCTCGGTAGAGTTTATTGGGATGCAGTTAAAAGATTCTTCAATTATTTATGTGGTACCTCAGAGTATTCCTTGTGTTATTATAGAGATATGGTCAGAGATGGCAGGGTGAAGTTGGTTAAGGTAGAGACTTTGATGAATGTTGTTGATTCTTTAACTAATCCTATGAGCACAAAGAAGTTTAGATGGTGTTTAGAGATTATGGGCCTTTCAACCCCTAACAATTAAGAGATGATGTTTATACACCCTCTTGTTGCTCTTGCAAGGTGTTTGAAAAGTGGGAGATTTGTTGGGAAAATGTGTCTCAACCTTGAAATTACATAAGGTATTATTGATACGTTAGTAACGAGGGGGCTAAATTTTATTTATATTTTATTATTGTAAATATAGACCATCCATCATTATGTCTTAGATCTAATGGTTTATATTTTATTAGCTTGACTTTGCCTAGAAGGAAACCCTATTTTATGAGGGCATTATATTACAATTGTGTTGTGATGTATTCTAAGAGTATGATAGTAGTCGTTTGCCTCTGGATCTCTGGTTGGTGATACTCCTACAAGAAGCTTGCTTTGAAAGTATATTATAATTTTTGTGATTTTTGAATAATATATTGGGCAGCTTTTGGAGTGTGGGGTTTTTCTCCCAAAAGGATTTTCCCCACGTAAATCCCTGTGTTGTGGTATGCATGATATTTATGTTTATTTTTTTATGTTTTTGTAATTGTTAAGGGTCTATAAAGTTTTGCATTATCCTCCTCTCAAGATTAGTGTAGGAAGTTGTTTTACTACCTTAGCTTCCTTATAATATTGAGAAATTTAATGCCATTGATTCAAAAATTGAATCTACTGGCTATATTAAAACTCTTGAGAGTGCTTTAGATTCAATCCAACTTGTTTTACCTTTTCTTTTGATGTAACCTTGTTCTTCTTCCTTTTTGGCCCCTACTTGGTGGTCCTTTAGGTTTGGTCTACCACCTTTTGTTCTTCATCTTCTTGTTTCATTGTAATACAAAGTTATTTCTATTCTTCTGGTGGGTTTTTCTCCCGTAAGGGTAATATCTGGTGTTCATGAATGTTGGGATAGTGCATCCTTTCAAACCCTATCTTACATTCTTTCCTGAGGTATTACACGTTAGGAGAAAAATTTTAGCATCTAATTTTCCTTACATCCACTTTGTTCCATTCATGTCTCCATCTTTGAATTTGGTATTCATTGGAGCCTCATAATCCTATCTTGATCTTGGTGATTTACGTTTAAAAAAAATTGCCTACTCAAATAAATTCATATCATAAGAAACACTAGAACAACCGTGAAAATTAGGAGAAGTGAGATCTTTGAAAGGGGGTAACTTGTCTAAAAGATCATGGGGAGGATCTTTCTCGATAAACTCACAAGGGGTCATAAAAAAGTGATGAGCCTTAACACCAAATCATCAATTAATTTTTCAACATTTAAATAGGCTTCCCTACTCTACAACAAGAATTTTGTGGCAATGGAAGTTGTGATGTTCAATAGAAAATATTTTATACACCTAAAGGCAATCTTATTATAGTCTTCTAGTTACCTCTATCTTCTATTTCCAACCTTTAAAGAGATCTCGATAGAGATCCCCTTGGAGTGATCCATATCAACATAGATGTGAGAATAAGTGGTATAGGAGTAGTGGGTTGTGTTAGATTAATAGGTTAATCACCTAATTAATTAATTAATTAATCATGATTAATTAATTAGGTCCCATTTTACTTTATTCGCTTAAGCTAAACTTAGGAAATTTTTTTCATTATTGGATTGGCTAATTATAGCACATGTTGTCTCATTGCATAGGATGGTAACGCTTGTCACAAGCTAATTTAATCCTCTCCTAGGGTTTTAGATCTAGGATTTCTATCTCCTTTTCATAAGGATTTACCAGTCATTGTAATCATTATTCAAGTTATTTTGCATCAATAGAATTCTCAAGTTGTTGAGCATAATCTTGCTTTTGATCTTCTCCTTTATGATAGGTAATTTCTTTCAAGTGATTTTTGGGAGTTGTGGGGTTGAATCAACAACTTCAATATGGTATCATAGTTCTAGATCTAAAACCTCCTATTCAAAATTTGAGGGATCTAACCTTGAGAAAAATTTTGGTGCACATGTTGGAGGAAAACAGGCCTCACCATTGTGTCTGAAGTGGTTGAAAAGCTAAAGATCAACTGTTGTTTCATGACAATATGAGAAGTTGCAGTCAGGGAAACAAATTTTGAAGGCACAATTTACAAGGTAGAAATTTGTACAATTGTACAGATATGTACAACAATATGTTATTGTACTAGGTCATACTACCATCATCATACCATTATGTGTAGAAATTTGTACCTTGGCATAAGTAGTCATAATTTCTTTGTAGGAGAAATTTTGCAACAATGAATTTTATTTTTTTAGTGGTTTTTTAATTTTTTGGTAGCTGTGTGATTTGACAATGGATTATTCTTTTAGAATATTCTATGAAATATTCCTTCCTCTTGTCATTAGTTCTCTCTGCCCCAACATTGCTCTACTTCAAGTGTCACTCTTCCCCTACTCTGCCACCACCACACCTCTCCAACCCTTTGACAATTTGTAGTTGCCACCCTTGGTCATATCAATGACCAAGGGCCTAGACATAGCTCCTTGAATCTTAGCAACAACCATTTAGGTGATTAGGGGCAATAAGTTTTTAGCCCCCTGTTTGGTTTCAAGGCTAAGCTAGGAAAATTTTAATAAATCAAGTATAACTTGGGCGTATGATCTCCATTTATCTCAAGCTTTATATCACCAAAAAGTTGGTTCCAAGCTCGTTCTAGTGGTGTAGTCCCTTTTTGATAATTTTGTTAGGATATGGTTTTGTACACCATTGCATAAAATGATTTATTATAATATTGTAATTAAATAATTATTTAGTTGTGATGCACCTAAGTGGTGTAGTTAATCACACTAGGTAATTATTTGGGGGCCACTTGATGAAGTATTGGAATATTGTATTATTATTTAATGTGTGGGAGACATGTGATAATTATTTAATATTGTGGAAATGTTAAATAAAGTGAAGTCTTAGTACCCAATATTAAATAAGGGGTTAGTGGTTTTGTATTCACATGGTTTTTGTGGTACATGGTTTTATCTTACCACTAATTGTATTTATGTGAGCTTCTATCTATAAAAGCAAGCACATGTTTAGTGGTTAAGGTTGGTTGAGTGGTTTGGCTATCATTATTGAGTCTTTTTGAGGAGTGCATATGTGAAGCATGGCATGGGATGTGTGGATTCATGCTTGGACACATGAGGATGTATTGGAGGGCTTGATGCTTCAGATGTGTTCATTGTAACTCTTTTATGGCTTTATTGTTGATTAATATGGTGGAGTATGGATGCTTTTGAAGGCTGATTTTTTCCCTCTTGAGGATTTTCCCAGGGTATATATTGTGTCATCTTTGATGGGTATGTTGTCTATTATCTTGCATATGGATTCTAAGTACTTGTTTGCATAAATTTATCTTTTGGGTTATGTGGAAATTTTCATTAGATGGTTGCAAGTTTACTTACAAGTGGTATCAAAGCTATGGTTGTGGTTGTATAACCCTAGGTTGAAAAAATATTATATGAGTTTGAAACTATGCATTGCATGAGAGAATGAAAGGCATGGAAAGATATGAGGGTTTTGCAAGTTGTTTATTGTAGATCTAAGGGTTTTGGGTTTGCTATTATGATGGGTTGTTTGTAGATTTGGGGTGTGAAAAGTATTGGGTCAAAAGGGTTTTTTGGTTGTGCATTCAAATGAGGGTTTTGTGTGAGAAATTTTGTAAATGGTCTCCTAAGACAAAATGGACCTCATGGTTGGATTCAGGTTGGCCAAGAGATAACGATTGATATAAAATTTAACATATTTCTATTATTGTAAAAAAATGCAAAAAAAAAATTTAGCCCGACCCTCTTTTCTGGCCATACAGACATAAATTTTGGTATGCAAAAATTAAAATATTTTAAAAAATATAATTGTCATTGTCAAAAATATTATCCCCACAGAAAATTATAAAATACCTACAAAAAAAAAAAAATCAGGTTAGAAAATCTTTATTGATATATATATATATATATATATATATATATATTTATTTATAAAAGTTTTGGGGGTCTGCAAACCCCCCCCCCCTCGCACCACTCTGCCTATGGCTACTGCTAGCAGGTCGTACTGCCAACGATAGAGCCTATCAGATGCTGCCAAAAATATAACTGGCCAGCTGACAGGCTATGCCCGGCGTCGCGGTGGGTAGCTGCCCAATCAAAAAATTTATTAAATGAAATTTTAATGTTGAAAAAAAATTGTTGATAAAATTAAATACTTCAGATTCCAAATAACTTATAGCCAAATTTAATATGTGGTCAGGTCTGGTTGAGGAGGGAGGGGTTCTTAAAATGAAAAATTAAATTACATTTGATAATTTTTGAATTCACCACCCTGTGGCTGTGGCGCCACCGGCGGACCGCTGATCGGTCGCCCGTCCACCACCAGAGCACCACCTTGTCTTGCCCCTATAGCCAAATTGGAGCAATTTTATTCTAGAGGGCATAAATTTTTCCTAGTATGTCCATTTTTCAACTTCTTGTAGTCATTGGAAAGCTCTTTTTATTCTCTTTACTGTGGAGTTGGTTTGGTTCCCTGATTTTTCTATTTTAACATTTTTCTAGAGCCTGAAACATAGATGTTATTGTTTCCACTATTTTGAGCATAACTTTTGCATACATTGTCAGATTTTCAATTTCAAAGAGGTGTTGGAGAGAATTTGCAGTGTACGACATAGTGGTTCAGATTGTTTATTAGTTGGTGAAGTAGAATGAGTTTGGTAATTTTTTGATCACTTGTAGGAGCTTGAGAATTGAGGTGTGATTGTGTGAGCATCTGGACAATTCAAGAGGTGAAACCTTGAGGGAGTGCATGTTTTTATATGATATTTATGATGGTACAACTAATTATCAGTTTGGTGCTTCTTGGTATAGGTTTACAGGTGTTTCTTTAGATTTGGACTTTGATGGTGACATGTACACAGGTTGTCTTCAGTTTTGAGGACATGGTTGGACATGGTTTGAGACTTGGAGTCTTGTATGGGTGATAGTTGAGTGCAGGTACAATGATGGCTATGATTATGGTGTCATGGGTATATAGGTACATTTTATGCATTGGCATGATGTGATCATGTATGTAGTTGTTTGGTGGTGATTAGGAGATTGCTCTTATCTTCTTGATGCTTATTTGGTTTCTTAACTATGATTACTCATTTGTGGACATGGTTGGAAAATCAGATCTGTAGTTGATTTGGCGTTTGAGTCTTGATGTCTATATGATTATCTTCTTTGATATCTCAGTTTGCAGGTTACTAATGTGATAATGAGTTTGCATGTTTCAGTGGTTGGATCTACGAGTTATGTAGGTGTGTGGGTTGGCCACTCATTCATTTGTAGTGAGATGACTCGGATGTGGACTGTCTATATCCACCAAGTTTGATTCATTTTTGTTGTAAATTTTATTAGTTGGCCTTATCTGTGGTCATTGTGCATTGGTATGTTGTTTTAGGATTGAGAGGATGGTTAGAGTACTTGATTAGTAAGGTTATGGGACTTGTAGCATGTGGTTTGATCACAATGTCATGATATCTTGTTACATTAATTGGTTATACACTTTCAGTGTGAGCTTTTGACAACGATGACTTGGTGATGTTGGATTGGATTAGATTGTTTTGTGATGTTTTGATGGCAGTTGTATGTATCTTCTTGGCTTGGAGATATTGGTTTACTTGTATGTTACTGACATTGTATTTGAGTGTGTATAGCCTGGATGATCCTCATGGGGGAGATGGTTGTCATGATGCCATGTGTAGCTTGTATCACGGTTTAGTGGGAGTTGTTGGTAGTGACGTGGACATATCATTGGTGATGGTTATCTTCATGTGATTGGATATATGGTTTCTTGGTTTAGAGTGTGATTGTTATAATGTCATGGTTTACTCTTGATACTAGTTTACAGTTTTGGCATGGTACATGTTCTCTTGATACCAAAATGTATGCATTGGTGCATGTGATCTCCTAGGAGGAGATGGATAGATCATGCTGTCATGATAGGTTCCTGATTCTATAGTTGGAGCTTTGAAATTGATCTTGGTAGTTATCTTTGTATTGAGTACATTGATCATTTGCTTGATTACTTGCATTTGGAGTTTGGCATGTATTGATCAGTTACATGCATTCATGGATACTTGGAGACGTAGGTGAGTTCATGATAGACTGATAAAAGAGATTGTTCTTGGAGCTAGTCATGATGGCTTGGTTATCCTAGAGGAGCATTCTCATTCCCCACTCTTGGTCTACTCAACAATTTATTATTTGAGAGGCAGTTTCCCATTATATCTTTTAGATGTGTTATGTTTCGTGCTTTGATTTCTCATGGGAATGAGTTGATTTATGGTGATTGATTCTAGAGACTCATTTGAGGATTGTTTATCATGTGTTTATATGCTTTATCTTTCATAAATATGGATCTTGTGCTATGGATAGTTAGTTCTCGAGGATTCATTTTGAGGGATGTCATGGCATGATTATCTCCTTGTGCATTTGAGTTTATGATATCATTCTTTGATGAGGATTATTAGGAGATGGTTTATGGGCTGATTTCCAGTTTTGGGGATGGTTACCTTGATTTTGATCTTCTTGATTAGAGAGGCTTACATCCATGGTTGTTGTTGTTATATTGATTCATATGTTGTACTTGGTCTATGAGATTGAGTGTTATGGATATTGTTGAGGCTTTTCATTTGGATTTGTTAGGAGATCATACTTGACACAATATTGCACTTTTGAGGTGTTGGTAGGAGGACATTATGGTTTACAGGTCTTCTCTCTTCATGGTTCCTTCTCGGATGTTCATGTTTTTGGGAGGATGGTGGCAACATGTTGTGAGAGATTATGCAACTATTTGGGTTGCATGTGTGGATAATTGTTATTGTTCTTGGTACTTCATGCTTTGATTTACTTATCACACCTTGATATAGTATTGATTGGTAAACTTGATATACTTTGACATTACCTATGCAGTGGGAGTTCCTAGATATGTATGTTTTTCATTGACAAGTTTGATACAAGGAGATTGATTGTAGTTTTTGTGGGTTGCATATGTTCTTTGCACGAGTTTGTTGATGTATTGATACCTTGGAGGTATGGATGGTTGGATGTATTAGCATGTGTTGTGGATGTTATTTCTCATCATGTGGGCTTTTCATTTGATAGCAGCTTGGTTAGAGCCTTTGTTATCACTTGGATTTGATGCTTGTGTTCTTGGATTGGTGCATCTCCACCTTGACATGTTCCTTTTCTTCCATAGGTGGAACATTGGAGGATGAGAAGAGTTCTTTATTGAGATGGTTGCCACTTTGTTCTTATTGTAGGTATCTTGATGGAGCACAAGAGCATGTTGGAGATTCATGTGGTTACACATATGGCTATGATAATGTATTTCATGTATTAAAGTGAGATTAATTACAATTTAGACATAGATTTATACCATATTATAGTATAATTTTTTCTATATGTATCTAAATTAACTTCATTTTTCTATTGAAATAAGGATATAAATATTGAGTACATAGATACATTTAAAAAATTATATTTTTATTATTTTTCCATGTGTGAAATAGAGAGCTTGATGATACTAAAAAGCGTATGTTCATTATATATATATATACATATATATATATATATACATATATATATATATATATATATATATATACATACATATATATATGTTATATAATATATATGTATACATACATCTATATATATGTTATATATATATATATATATATATATATATATACATATATATATATATCTACACACACATATATATATATATATATCTATATATATGTGTATATATATATGTATATATATATATGTGTATATATATATATGTATATATATATATATGTATATATATATATGCGTATGTTCACTATATATATATTCAAATAAATATATATGAGAGTATAATTTCTAGAAATCCTATTTTGAGGGATACAATCCTACAATTTATCCTATCATATTCATTCCATTTGGTGGTCCAACCAAAGATTGGAAACATAAAATCCTAAGGAAAATTTGAGGCCTAAGGTGAAAAGATTGTTTCTAGGACCTTTGTTTGAAGGACCTTCAAATGAAGGTTGGTCCTTTTCATGCATAAAAAGAACCTTCGAATGAAGGTCCCTTTTTTCCTTTTATGGAAATTATCTTTATTCAAAGGTATTTTTATATTTTAGACCTTTGAATGAAGGTTCATTTTTATTTTAAGGTGATTTTTGACTCACCTTCGAATGAAGGAACCTTTGTTAAAAGAGATATCTTTGAAGGAAGATGTTTCCTACTTTTTACCCCCATCTAAATTGAAATATCTAATTTCCCAACTGTTTGATTCGCTATTATGAGTTCAACCAATAGAGACAATAAATTAACCCTTGATGAAGTAGAGGAGAAGCCCCGCTATTGATATGGATTTCCAATGATGATAGTAGAAAAGAAGGAAAACTAATTAAGGTATTATGCCTAAGATAACCCAATAAAGAGAAATGGTAGCTAAAAGTTGACAAATTGAGTTGTAAGGACCTCATTATAACCCTTTATTGTCTGGAAATAGGGAGCTTCCACCTTGCTCATTTTTTTTTTACAAATTTGATCATTATTCTTTAGGTTAGTGCAAGAAGATGGTTCAAATCTCATCATTGTCCTCTCATTTTTCCCTTACCATATTTCACATTACAAACTTGGATGCAAGCGATAAAAATAACATAGAGATGAAATATCTATTATCAATAAAAATTCCATCATATGAGTACGTCCAAATAGAAATCATAATGGAAATAGCCCTATGACCATCAGTAGTAGACCCATTATTATTCCTCACAATATCAACTAGAGTCTTTACAAAAACTGATTGAGCATTGCATTCATTATGATGGTTACCCTATATATTTCTTCATTTAGACCACAACTTCTTATAATATCTTAAGTCACAAAAAGCATCCAATTTGAAAAAGAAGATAGCAACATAAAATTTGGCCATGTTCAAAAAATTATTACACCTATTGATTAATCTCATAATTAAGAATAGTAACCACAAGGATCAAGAGATCTTTACCATTTATACAATATGTCCTACTTTCAACCTCTAACCCGATGTTAGAAAATTCATCAAAAACTCTATTTCCTTCACAATAGATATGGTGGATAGTATAGTTTTTTATATTTTTCAAAGAACCCCTTACTTCCTCAATATACTTCCTTATTTTTCAACGAAAAAGTTCATTATTCTTAATTAAATCTATAATGATTTTAAAGTTTCCCTCAATGTTGACTTGCTGAATACCATAGTGCAAGACTTTTTTGATCCCCCACCATATAGCTATCACCTCTTCTTCATTACTAGTTTTAAAAGCAATGGATTAAGAATATCATTTAATCACAATACCTTTTTCATCCCTAATGATACCACTAGAAGCTACCTTTGTAATATTACCTTTGGAGCATCCATCAAAGTTTAGCTTCATCCAACCTTCTTTAGAGCATTTCCATTTTGTATTTTTTGGATCAAATGCTTTTAATACCAACATTTAACAAGCCCTTAGTGATTCCCTAGTGTTAGTCTATGGTGACTGATCATGCTTTGTGTTAATATTTTGGTGGCATTGGAAGTTGTGTCCCCCCCCCAAAGTAACTAACAGGGGAGCGTAGGGGGTGGAGCCCCTTCAAGCTCAGGGGTAGCACCCTCGAAGCAAAAAATGGCTATTTTTCATAAGGAAATTTTGTTAATAAATTTGGTTGTAAAACTATTTGTAACTACAAAAAAATGAGCAATTTCTTTGTTTTGGATTGAATGTGAAAAGTCATGAGCATGAGAATGTGAATGAGCTCGCAACAACACATGGATTGGAGATCATAGTTTGCGTGAATGAACACATAGCAACAAGAGTGATTCTAACCTTTTGAGTTGTCAGTGAATTTTTAGGTTTATCAATATTTGTAATATTCACATTCTCTTGTATGGAAGGGAAAACAAGTTGAGACACATTCATGGAGTCCTTATTGGTATCATGAAAAAAAATATTGTTATTTTCTTTCTAAAGACCCTATATGACACAAGGGGGATTTTGCTTCCATAATTATTTGATAAATGGAAACTTAAAGGAAAAATTACCATTGCAACAATTCAAAAAAGTCCAAATATTAGTAGGCATAGCCCACAAGATCTCAAACTTGGTAAAAATAACTTACCAAACTTCCTTGGAAAAACTGTAATGAAAAGTAAATAAATAACTATTTCTTCATGAGAACAACACATAGGGAATTTATTTTGAAAACTGAAGCCACGCTTAAGAAGATTATCTTGAGTAAGGATCTTGTTATGATTAGCATCTCACTAGAAAAAAAATGTATTTTAGAACATCTATGATTCTAGATAATCCTTCAATCAAAATGAGAAAGCAGATTAGTAACCATAGCATATCTAGAAGCCACATTATAGCTCATAGAGGAGTAGGTAGCCCAAATGAATACATATTCCCTACTGGGATGAAAGTTGAAAGCATTAAAATACAATTTGAAATCAACAATAGTATCTTCCAAATCATTCCTTTGACCAAAGAATTCTTGAAAATTCTTCCACTTCATGATGTCACCTTGAAATTCAGCATATCCTTCTAAAATAGTCCCCAATTGTCTAGAAAAAGGCTACATCAACTTAGAGAACTACTAGTGTGAGGAGAGGGGTGATATCCTCCAACCATGTATCGTCCTAATTTTTTTTACCATTACCTACTCTCCAATTTAGACCTTTTTTGAGAATGCCTCTAATTTTCATCAATCTATTCAAAATAACGAAGCCTCAAGGAAGGTTAGAGTCACTTAGGAAGCACATAAGGTCTCTATTGTGGTTTACTCAGCCTTAATCATTAAAGAACAATCCTTAGCATCATTCATTAAGTTCTAACCGATCTTGGCCAATGTGGTTTATTCAAAATTTAGATGCTTCTAATACCCAATCCCCCATTTCTTTTATTTCTGAAAATAGTTTCCCAACTAACAAATATTAACCTCTTCTTTTCCTCGATCCCAGTCCAAAGGAACTTCAATATATTTTCTTAATTCTATGAGCCACATTTCGAGGAATTTTGATATTTTCCAGCTTCACTTAGAAGCTTTCCTTTCTAGCTCTATTTTTTTATTAAAATTTCTACAATACCATACCAAAAATAATTAGTAATTTTTTTGGTCATTAAAGGAAGACCAAGGTAGATAATTGGAATATCTACTTTTTCATACCTAAGGACCTTAACAATCTTTTGTTGGCTTGGGCTTCCCTTGTATTAAAAAAGTAAAGATCACTCTTCTCATAGTTAATTTGATGACTTGAAACTTTAGCATATTTATTAAGAATATCCTTCCATAATTTTTCTTAAATAATAGAAGCAACACCAAAAAATATAGTATCATCAAAAGACTATTAATGAGAAGAGAAGGATAAGGAATAAGTAGATCTAATACGAATCAAAGTTTGAGAGGAAATCAATTTGGAGATATTCCTATCAAGGACTTCAATAATTAGAATAAATAAATAAGGAAAAGTGGGATATCCTTGTCTAAGAACTCTTCCACTAATAACAAACCCCCTCAGGATACCATTCATAATAGAAAAAAAATGGGCATAGAGTTGGATAAGCTAAATAATTCTACCTCTAAACCAAAATTTATGCAAGAAAACAAAAAGAAAAGACCAATAAACTCTATCATAGGCCTTTGAAATATCAAGTTTGAGGACCATACCCACTTCATATTATTTTCCATAGAGTGAAGAATTTCATGAGTAGTAAGGACAACATCCAACTTTTTCTGGCTAGAAGCAAAACATTTTCATTTTGGGAAATTATTTGGTGGAGGATAGGATTGATTATGAAGACAATAAGTTTAGAAAAATTATAAAAAGTATTGCATAAACTAATAGGCCTAAAATCATTCATACTAGAAGCTTCACATTTTTTGGCACAAGGACAATAAAGGTGCTGTTAAATTGTCTAAGAAGCCTTTTTAATCTAAAAAATATTCTTGAAATAGTAGTAATATCTCCACCAACAATACCCCAAAACTCTTGAAAAAATCCTAGAGGAAAACCATCAAGTCCAAGGGCTTTGAAGCTTCCAAAAGATAAACTAACTTCTTTAATTTCATCCTTAGTAATATTTTTAACCATACCATCATTATCTACTATAGTCAGAATAGAAGGTATAACATCCAATATATTTTTACAAGATTTATCCTGATGTTCTTGGATGTATCTGTGAAAATTAGTTACAAAATCACCAATTTGATCCTTAGATGTA
This sequence comes from Sequoia sempervirens, assembly GCA_007258455.2. Taxonomy (NCBI): domain Eukaryota; kingdom Viridiplantae; phylum Streptophyta; class Pinopsida; order Cupressales; family Cupressaceae; genus Sequoia; species Sequoia sempervirens. The sequence goes on from VDFB02000007.1 coordinate 81,123,402, forward strand.
ATAGTATTGTCATTTCCATCGACCTATTTAGAGATAGTATTCCTTTTTCTATGTATAAGCATAGGGTGGTGGAAGAATTTTGTGTTCCTATATCCCTATGTAAGCCATTGGATAAGTTATTTTTGTTTCCAAAAAAGTTTCTTCCCTTAACATAAGCTTGTGTCATTCCTCCCTCAAAATTTTCTCCTACTAACAGATCTCCAAATTGTTTTGACCAAAGGCCATTCTATCTTGAATATATTTAAGATATAAAAAAAATATGCTCATTCTATTTGAAACCATTGCCAGAGGTAATAATGTTCCATCCCTTTACTATATCTTTCACATACTTTATTTTTTGAGCTAAAATAAGCATGATTTAAAATTTTGCAATTTTCTCAAAGCAATAGTACACAAATAAATAAGATATAAAACTAGGAACTCTTCTAGCTCCCAAGAAATCTGCAAGAAGGGACCAATGGAAGATGATACTTGCCACCCACCCATATTACCATCATCAAGTGCAATAGCTACCTATGCAATTCTAAGCGACTACCAAGCCATAAAGAAGAAGGTCATGGACACACCACTACTAAGGTGACTACTCACACACATACCAAGGTTCTAAAGATGAACAACATCATTCACACAAGTGCCACATAAGGTTTTCTCAACACACCATTGGATACAACCAACCTAGTCAAGTAAGGATAAGAGGAGTGTAGCTAAGGCAATAGAGTGGACTTCCACTTGATTCTCCATAACCAAGCTAGAAATTGAAATAGAACTCAAAGGTCCAATAGAAAAAATTCACCCCTTAATTTTATAAGGGACTTCTTTAGTGTCTACATATTTATAATATTTCATTACTGCAAGTTTACTCATTCATGTTTTATATTAATATTCATTAATTAATTCTCGTTGTTCAATTTTATGTAAATAACTTCTTCATTGCTTGCCATCAACTCTTCCCAAAAGAGTATTTAGGACTCCTACCTTTATCCCCTAATCCTGAATAATCTAAGTGGCAACCCTCTACAAGAAGACCAAGAATGGGTAAGGTTCAATTTTCCAAGAAAACATACTTCCTAATGCGCACACACTTCATTTCTAAGGGAGAATTCATAATTCTACAAGATAATTGCTGTTTATTTTTAATGAACTTTAACACCCATTAAATTTTTGGAATTGATTTTTTATTGTTTTCCTTGGGTCTATTTTCTTAAAAAATAAAAATAAGGCGTTGGAGGTTAAGTTTTTTAGTAAAAGGGTTTAATAAAACTTATTTGAAAGGTATTATTAGTTCCTGCCGGAGGCAGGTATACTTATGGATTCAACAAGTTCTATTAATTTGACACAAATCAACCAATGAAAGCAAAGTATTAAATTATGTTGACTTTATTTTCTAAAGTTTATATTTATTTCATTTTTTTTTAATATTAAACAAATCATTTTACTTCAATTCTATTGGACAATAGTCATGCATAGTAATATTTCCATGATGTAAGCATTTTGAATAATATTTGATTTTTTTTCTCAATCATATACAAACACTATTCTTCAATAGTGTCTAACTATTGATGTAATATACCAATAAATGACGACCTTTCAAGTATTTTTCATTCACGTGGGAGGGTGTAGAAAATCTTTAAAAAGCTAGAACAATTTTCACTCTCCAACAATGGCATCTTAGGTAGGACTTCTAATAGTTCATTATTCAAACTTAATTAAAGTTGGTCAAAATTACTAAAGTTTATATTGAATTTTTTTATAATAATTATAAATAACATATTTATTTATTTTGTTATTTATAATTAAGGCCCTTAGATCCAACTTTAGCTACACAATATGATGTGGCTGATAGAAAAGCTAAAGGTCTCATCAAATTGTGTCTTACAGATTCAATTTTGATTAATGTCCATGAAGAATCTACTGCAAAGAATCTTTGGAAGAAGCTAAGTGAGATCTACCAAGCAAAATCACTTGTGAATAAGATTTTCTTGAGGAAGAAGTTGTATTCCTTGAGAATGGAAGAAGGTGGATAATTTCTGAGCATCTTGAAACATTCAATATGTTGGTGACTCAGTTGACCTCAGTTGGGGTTAAGATGGATGAAGAAGAAAGGTGCCAAACTTTGTTGTGTTCGTTGCCAGACTCATGGGACAGCCTTGTCATGGCCATAGGGAGCACTTCCGTTGTCTTGAAGATGGAGGACGTTGTTGGTTCTCTACTTTCTGAGGAGATGAGAAGGAAGGTCTCTCTGAATGCCAAAGAGGCTTTGAGTGTTCGAGGAAGACCAAAAGAAAGAGGCAAGAAGAAAAGCAGCATGGCCGTTCTAAGTCCAAGAATAAGGGGAGATCAAAATCTCCTGGTAAGTCCAAGGCAATCTGCTAGAATTGTGGCAAACCTGGACACTTCTGAAAGGACTGCAAAGAGGAGAAGAAGAAGAAGAAGAAGCAAGATTTTGATTCTGAGTCCGAGAAGGAAGATGGAGATGCTTTCATCGCAGCCTTGGCCACTCATGCAGGTGACAATGCATGGTTGATAGACTCAGGTGCATCTTTCCACATGACTCCTAATAGAAACTGGTTTAGTAAGTATGAAAATTTTGATGGTGGTAAGGTGTATTTGGGTGATAACTCAGTTCTTGATATTGTTGGTAGTGGAAGTATTCGTGTGAAATTTTCTGATGGTAGAATTAGAAGATTTGATGGTGTCTTGCATATCCCGGGACTAGCAAGAAATTTGTTATCTGTTAGCAAACTAATAGATGCGGGTGTGCTTGTACAGTTTTCTGAAGCAGGTGTGAAAATGGTGAGAGGTGCTATGGTAATAGCAAGAGGAAGCAGATTGGGTACATTGTACCAGCTTGATGCATGCACGGTTGAGTGCAATAGTACTTCTGATAAGATTGTGAAAATGACTACTTTGTTGGAGAAGGAGAGGGTTTCTCTTTCAACAGATGGTCATGGTTTTTGGGTACCCAAGGGTGCTCTATCTACCGAATCAAAGTTACCTACAGAGAAGACCATGTTATGGCACCAAAGACTCGGCCACATAGGTGAGAAGGGTCTATGGACCTTGAAAAATAAAAACCTTGTTGATGGGTTGAATGACTGCAATCTTGAGTTCGATTTTTGTGAGCATTGTATCTATGGTAAACAAAATCGTATTCAGTTTTACTCGAGTTCTCATAAGTCTTCATGTATTTTGGATCTTATCCATTCAGATGTATTTGGTCCAGTTGATGTTTCTTCTATTGGTAGATCAGTTTATTATGTTTCTTTCATTGATGATTTCAGTAGAAGAACATGGGTTTATTTTCTTAGGAGTAAAGCTAAAGTTTTCAGTCGTTTCAAAGAATTTAAAGCAATGGTTGAGTTGCAGACTGGAAAGAAGATAAAGTGTTTGAGAACTGATAATGGTGGTGAATATTGCTCTAATGATTTTGACACATTTTGTAAAGATTGTGGTATTAAAAGAGAGAAGACGACTCCGTATTCTCCACAGCAGAATGGAGTTGCAGAAAGAATGAACAGGACCTTGATGGAGAAGGCTAGGAGTATGCTGAGTGGAGCTGGACTGGAACAAAAGTTCTGGGCTGAAGTTGTTGCCACTGCCTGCTACCTGATAAACAGGTCTCCTACATCAGCTCTTGTTGATAAGACACCAATGGAAGCATGGTCGGGCCACAAGCCTTCACTTAGACATCTGAGAGTGTTTGGTTGTGAGGCATATGCTCATGTGCCAAAGGAGAAGCGGACAAAATTGGACAACAAAGCTGTCAAATGTATCTTCATTGGATATAGTTATGGTGTGAAAGGATACAAGCTTTGGGATCCTGTTGCACAAAAGGTATTTTATTCTAGAAGTGTTATTTTTAGAGAAACTAAGCCTTCTTCTGTTATAGTGCAGCCAGAACAGATGGAAGAAAAGAAAGATGTGATTCAACTGCCTGCTACACCTAAGAAAGTTGAATCGAGGCCCTTAGAAAGACAAGATGTTGAGGAGAGCTCTACGAGTTCTGAATCATCAGAGGAAGAGGGAGAACCTGAACCTAAACCAGATCTTGTTCGAAGGTCTAGTAGATAGAGGAAAGCACCAGAAAGGTATGGATATTCTCCTGATGATTGGAGGTGTATATTTGCTTTGAATGCTAATATTGATGAACCGAGATCTGTAGAAGAGGCTCTTGGTATGAATGATTCAGAGTCCTGGAAAATAGCCATGGAAGAAGAGATGCAGCTCTTAAGAAGAATGACACATGGGACCTTGTACCATTGCCTGAAGGACGGAAGCCTGTTGGTTGTAAATGGGTGTTCAAAAGGAAGATGGGTTCAAATGGAAGCATTGAGAAGTATAAAGCACGTTTGGTTGCAAAAGGTTACTCCCAGGTTGCAGGAGTTGATTATGGTGAAATTTTTTCTCCTGTAGCAAAAATGACATCCATTCGATTTTTACTTTCTATTGCAGCTGCTTATGATCTAGAGGTTGAGCAGATGGATGTGAAAACAACTTTCCTTCATGGAGATTTGGAGGAAGAAATTTATATGACACAGCCAGAGCACTTTGTGGTGAAAGGTAAAAGTCATTTGGTCTGTAAGTTGAAGAAATCCTTGTATGGTTTAAAACAAAGTCCTAGGATGTGGTACCAGAAGTTTGATACATATGTTTTGAGTTTGGGATTTGTGCGATCTAAATCTGATCACTGTATATATTACAAGTCTGATGGTGATTATTTCCTGGTTATTGCCTTGTATGTCGATGACATGTTGTTTATTGGCAAAGGAAAAGGTTTGATTGCAGAATTAAAATCTCAGCTCTCAGCAAAGTTTGAAATGAAAGATCTTGGTATAGCAAGGCATATTCTAGGAATGGAGATTATAAGAGATAGGAAAAATAGAAAGCTTTGGCTAGGCCAGAGTAAGTATGTTGGTACTATTCTGAGAAGATTCAATATGCAGGATTCTAGACCATTGAGTGTTCCTGTTACTATGGGAACAAAGCTTTCTAGCTCACAGTGTCCTACATCCCCATTGGAGATGGAAGAGATGAGTCGAGTACCATATCAGAGTGTTGTTGGAAGTTTGATGTATGCTATGGTCTGTACAAGACCAGACATTGCCCAAGCAGTGGGAGTACTTTCTTGTTACATGTCTAATCCAGGAAGAGCACATTGGGATGCAGTAAAAAGAGTTTTCAGATACTTGCGGGGTACCTCAGAGTACTACTCTATATGTTTCCATGGAATAGGAAACAAGCATTCCTTGGATATTCAAGGCTACGTGGATTTAGACTAGGCCGGTGATGTTGATAGAAGAAGATCCGCCAGTGCATATGTGTTTACATTATTCGGTGGTGCAATCAGTTGGATGAGCAAGCGACAAGCTGTGGTCACTTTGTCCACTACAGAGGCAAAGTATATGGCAGCTACTCATGCCTGCAAGGAAGCCATCTGGCTAAAGAGATTGTGTTCAGATATAGAGTTCAAACAGGGTGCAGTGACAATTTATAGTGATAGTCAGAGTGCAATCTGCCTAGCGAAGAACCCGACATTTCATGCCAGGACCAAGCACATTGATGTACAATATCATTTTGTGAGAGATATGGTCGAGGACGGCAAGGTGAAGCTGGAGAAGGTGGAGACTTTGGTGAATGTTGTTGATGCATTAACTAAGCCCATGAGCACAGAGAAATTCAAATGGTGTTCAGAGTCTATGGGGCTCTCGGCCCCTAGCAATTAAGTCCATGACACTTTGGATCCCCTGACTCTTGCAAGGTGTTCGACAAGTGGGAGAATGTTGAGAATTGTGTCTCAACCTTGCAAGCTTTTTCCAGAAAATTCTAGAATTTGTTTGTGGTAATTCTCCACATGTTTATGTGTTGGAAAAAGGTGTATGAGTTGTTAAAAAATGTGCCTTGTCCCTAGTAGAATATAGGAGGGCTATTTTTAGAGTATAAACAACTCATTGTATAACTTTTATGGGGGTCTAAACTAGAGGACAAAATTATGGACGAAAATGCTATTTTAACTTGGTTGTTTTTCCATCTTGGAGTTACAAATGACAAGTGGGTAACATGTGGCATGGTTGTTTTGCCCATGGTTTTGGCCCATGGTTTTGTAAAACCACAAATGGTTTCCAGGTTGTAAATCACTATAAAAGGAGGGCTTGGGGAGGTGTTTGAATCATCGAGTTCAGTTTGCAAGACTGGGTGCTAGAAGGAGTCTCTCCGAGTCCGAGTTCGAGTTGTGGTGATGCGCTCCTGTAAGAACTTGCATTGCAAGTGTATTGTAATCTTCTTGATTTGATAATACATTGTGCAGGTTTTGGAGGGTGGGGTTTTTCTCCTGGAAGGGTTTCCCCACGGTAATTACTGTGTTATGTGTTTATTGTGATATTTCATTTATGCATGTTTATTTGTCCATTGAAATCTCTGTAATAGTTAGTTGAATTTGCATAATCATCCTCTCAAGATTAGCGTAGGAAGCGATTTCCGCGCACCTTTGCTTCCTTACAATCAGAAGAAGAAATACTGAGCTGGACATGGTAGGATTCTTACCTTAGGACGAACATGTAAGTCCGACACTCCCCCAAGAAGAAAGTCTCACCAATGTTGGGTCCAGCTCCTCTTCTATTAGTGTAGCCAGGATAATTTGCTTTCTCAAAGTTCACCGATTCTTTCAGAAGCAACCCACATTTTTCTGCTTGGTCCACTAACTTCCACTTGTCATAAGGATCTCCTTCTTTGTGGGTGACATGGATTCCTCCCATTTTGTTAAGCATGGTCATTCCATTCTTGAAGAACATCTTCAACAAATGACGGTGCTTTCTGTCCAACAAAACAGAGTTTAGGTCAGTTATAAATGGTTCTAGGAAAATTCACCATCAATAAATTCACTTCCAATAATTTATCGTCAACAATTTATTGTAATGACAAATTCATTTTGTGGAAAATTTCCCACCAGCAATTCATATCATATTGCTGGCAGTGAATTTTCCACAAGATGAATTTTCAAAAAGCAATGAATTGTTGAAAGTGAATTTATTGACGATGAATTATTGACGGTGATGAATTATTGAAAGTGAATTTGTTAAAAAGCCGAGATAAATTGAAAGACTACATTTTGCAAGACACAGTCCATGGAAATCCCTTTGAAATAAATTTTTATTTCATATTGATAAATTTTATTGCACTAGGGAAGGTTTTAAAATTGAAAAAAACTTACTTGATAACTTTTTTATCCTTTTCGTTCCCAAGGAAACCTGCACGAGGGAAGTTGAAGACAATTCTATCAAACCATGTTTCCCTCATAATCTCAAGCTTATTCATTGTTGTTGCATCAACACCATGCAATACCATTGCTACGCGCTTCTCCAAATTCTGAAGATTATTTTGGCCCGACTCATACGAACTTATGATCTTCTCTGTATTTTTGGGAGACATATAAGCACACAAGAAAAATACTAGCAAAAACAAAACAAGGATTACTGAGGAAAACAGAGCAATAGAAACAGAACTTGGAGAGAAGATTTTAGACCTCTGCTGTCAAGTGAGGTGGCAACCATGTTGTCTGCAGAACCAAATGCATTGGCCAAAGCTAAAGAAAAAGAAAAGTCGCCTTCCCCCACTAATAAAATCTTGTGTAAGATTGAATAGTGCTTAATCCTTCTGTCCAAAGCAAGTCGTCTAACTGAAGCCCAAATATCTTGATCATTTAACCTTGAATCCATTTCTAAGTACAAGGGAGAAGCCAAAAAGGTCCAAGCTACTAGGTCCCTGTGAAAACTAAAGATGGTGTCAAGAAAAGAATGCTGAAATCAATAGATTAACCTTGAATGAGTTTAAGAACTCAAACCACACTCCTTTGAAACATAATGAAACGATGTTTTGAAGAACCCTCAAATATACAGATCTAAGTCCCAAGGCTAATCATCTAAATTGAAAAATCATAACTTTGTTCACTTAAAACTATCTTTAAGGGCAATGCTTGTTGCCTTGATATCTTTCTTTCTCCTAGATGATTGAGCTATAGAGAAATGGTAGTTATATAAATTGTGAAATCAGTGAGGTCTATGTTTAAACTAGAGTTGTAGAGTGCTACAATAACAGATCACAAGAAATTATGAAGTGTGAACTAGGTAAGTTGTAGCAGCAGAGACTTATAAAAAGATTAAATAAAAAGATTAAAAAAACACATAAAATAGTCTTGTTTATAATGACTTGAAGTGTAAAGAGTGGATAGGACACCCTTATTGAAGGCGTGTAGAGCTTGTAGTGCACGTGGAATATATACTACATTTTATTTTTAAACGTAGTATCAAACATCATGAAAACATTCACTTTATTGAATGCATGACAAAGGCTTTTACTTTTGCTTTGGAATTTTGTCGTTAAAACATTTTCATGTTTAATATTTCCATATGAATGGAAAAAGAAGAGGTTAGCTCTCTTTTATATGAAAAAATGGGGGACTGCTTAAAGTCTTTAATATTTTTTTTATAGTTTTTTTAAGATTTGCTTTTAAACCATAGTAGCTTAATCATATGGTGCTTTTGGTTAGTGTTTTATTGTTCATATGGTTATATATAGTTTATAATATTGTTAGAAATTAACTTAGTCTTTATTTGTTCGACTCATTAGAAGGTCATCACCAAAGTAAACTAATATAAAGGTTTTATTTGGGTGTGTGTTGAACCCATTTAAGGGATAATGGGATATCTATTTGCAAGTAACTCTCTAAGGCTTTGTGTTGTGCTTTCAAGTTATTGTACGTATATTCTTTGTGGAAAGTATGGAAGGGAATATAACTTTTTAAATGTTAATTCATCTATTTGAAGGGGACAAATTTACCTATTGGTGTACTAGGATGTAGACTCTACTAAAATCTAAAGATTTATGAGAAATTGTACAACTAGAGTATGTAGAACTAATGTATAAATGTAATGTGTTAAGTAATCAACAAAAAAGAGAGTATTAAGAAAGAACCTCACAATAATTAGATGTATTTAAAAATTAACAAAATACATCCAAGAAAAGGAAACAAAGGGAAAAGAGATGGTGACTAATGAAGTTGAAGAAGAAGAAGAATAGAAATTGAAGATCCTCTAGTGTAGAAATAAGAAAGTATAAAAAATGTAAAATGGGGGCACAAAAGAATCATCCATCCTCTTATGCTAGTATCAAATTTTGAGAAAATGACAACACAATCATAAGAAAAATTAAAATATGCATTGATGACTTCATTCATGGAAAATAATGAGCCAAAAACCTTTAAGTAACCTCACTTAAAATAAGAGTGGGTTGAGAAATAAACAACGAGAGAAATAAATGACACACAAGATTTGATTTATTTATGTCATGGTAAGAATTTTTCGGTAAAAATTAAGTACAAATATGATGGAAGCATTGATAATATTAAGGTTAGACTAAAAGCCAAACTATAAACTCAACATAAAGATATTGACTACACTAAAATATTTGCTCCTATAGCATAGATGGATACTATCAAACTAGTATTGGGTTTAGTAACTTAGCAAAGTTAGACAATTTATCAAAATAGATGTAAAGAGTGCTTTTTTAGTGAAAATATTGATGAGGAGGCATATAAGTCACAATCTAGAAGTTTTGGAATTTTAAAGAAAATTGTTTACATATTGAATAAGGTGTTATATGGTCTTAAGTAGGTATCAAGGGCATGGTATTTGAGGATAGACTTTATGCCTATAGCAAAAGGTCTTCCAATGAGTCAATTAGATCCTAATATTTATATCAAGATCCAAAAGCTAATGATATTTTTAGCTTATTCCTTATATGGGTGATCTTATCTACAATAGACACAATCCCTCTTTATTTATAGAGTTTAGATCTATTATGATTGTAAAATTTGGGATGATAGATTTGGGACATTTGTACTATTTCTTTGTAAAGAAGTATGGAAGAATCAAGATGGAATATTCATGTCTCAAAAAAATGCTACAAAACCCATTAAAGTTGGGTACTTAGGTTGTCTAATTCAAATGTGTCAAATTTAGGGAGCTCCGTTGTATATAAATAGTTGGTTGGCAATTTGATGTACTTGACTAGATATTCCATATGCAGTGAACTTCAAATCTAGGCTCATGTTTGAACCTACATAAACACATCGGAGTGTGGCTAAGAGGATTCTCAAATATATATTAGGGACATTAAGTAATGGTCTTAGATTTTATTATTTAGAGGATAATAAGTTTTTCGGCTATATAGATTAAGATTAGATGGGTTCTATAGATGTTTGAAAGTCTACTTTTACTTACACTTTTTGTATTGGTTATGCGATATTTTCTTGATTCCAAAGACTACCAAGAATATTGAATCCAACTCTAAAGAATACATTTTGAAGCCCGATTCAATTAAGAAAATAACCTAGAAAATAATTATTATTCAAATTATATTGTCCTATCAAACTCAAGGAAGTGTCTACTTAGAATTCTTTAGGTTCAAAATCAATACCTAAAGAAATAAATTTAGTGATAAACTTGTAAAATTTCTTTCGGGCCATTGTCATTTCTAGAATATATAATTATATGCCCAAATGACCATTAAATAGAAACTTACACTAGAACCAAAGGGTGGAGACATGTGCTCTTAATAAATAAATGCATGCTAAGGGTCAATGCAAGCTAATAATGATTTGATCAACATCTTTTAATGACAATCAAAACATTGAAAAAATTGACATAAGATAATTTTGTATAACAATTTGAAGAGTTATCCATAAAATCTAGAAAAAAATAGTAATAGAAGTTGCATTTTGAATGTAGTTTGAATAATCTTAGATTATTTTGGTAAAACTCACATATTTCAAAGAGATACCATCTAAATTTTTAGAAAATATGTATACAAAGTAGTTGGTATTCAAGCCAACTTTGTTTTGAGAAAACAATTATATGTTTTTTTTTAAACCTCATATTTATGTAAAGAAAATTTGGCATTGTTGCATGCCATTCTTTAAAAAAAACAAATAAATAGTTAAATTTTTATCACACTTTAGGAAATCTTAGAAAATAGTTTCCAACTAAAAATGTTGTGGCAAAAAATGTTTCATCCTACCAAGATGGTAGAAATATGAATTACATAGTTTTAATTAGAAAGAATTCAATGATAACATTATTGACTAAAAAAGTTAAAAGACAAAATACTTAGAAGGAACATGGATTATAAATTAACATTTCAATGGGGTTTAGTCAAAACTATTCTAACTAAAAATTAGTTCTATTCAAAATAATTTTCATTAAAATTATTCAATTGAGCCATGCATGCTAGTGTTTTCGCACCTAATTATGATTATTTTAAAGTAGTAAAAATTGTTAAAATTCTTGCAAATTCTACTCTAGCAAATTATTTTTTCTAAAAAATCTAAAAACACTCATATGTAGATCAAAAAAATAAAAATTTTAAGTACATATCTTTATATTTTGATTAGGGGAGAGGGCCCAATAGTGGTGCACCCTAATTTTATGGGTCGACATAGCAATGAACATGCAACATTGACATTAAAAAAATATATCCCTTAGTGGCCAAGGACGTGGACAATTCAAATATTTTGTTTCACCCGCATAGACTAAGAAAAAAGGTGTCATCAACATACTTTTTGTTGAAGGGTCACAATAGACCCCCAAAAAAAGTTAGACCAATAGTGGTGCATTAAGTCATGTTTTTTAGTGTCAATGTGGCATCATATAATTTGTTGCTTTTTGAATGCAATGGCCATATTTTGTTCAACTATTGGGTCCTCTCTTACAATTACTAGTTCCATAGTTTTAAAATAGTGGGCTTTGAATGTACATGTACTATGACAACTATTGGTACCCGCACCACTATTGGACACTCTCCCCTAGTGTTAGCATTATTCTTTTTTATTTTTACTACAAGTAGGTCATGTTAACTTCTATAAATAAGGTTTTGATTCATTTCTAAAAAAATAATAGAAAATTTCTCTCAATGTTTTTAAAATAATATGATGTCTTAAAGGAGAAAAAATATGGAGTCTTATGAAAAGTGTTATTATCCAATATACCTAAATTTAGAAATTTAATAAAATATATATCCATTAAAACAACTAAAACAAAGATTCACATTCAGAAAAAAATAATAATAATAATAATAACATTTACTATAAATAAAGTGGAGTTTTATGTACCTCAATTTCTATTTTTTTCAACAATTAAAAATAGGTTCAATTTTATTAAAGAAAATATCCATTATTTTTTTACAAATACACAAACAATAAACTTATTTTATTACTTTACATTATTTCAAAACTCAAAACATATATATCACTTTTTAAAACATTAATAAACATCGATTTATGTAAATGTATGTCCAAAACATAAAATATGCCAACACTTCTAAATTTGAAAAGTGATACATAGATTGAAACTATTATGTTTTCTAAAATGTAGAGAAATATAAAAAAAAATTACTACTTTGTGACCTCTCATCTTTGTGCTCATACCTATTAACACTTGGAAATGCACCCTTGTTGAACATAGTGTCCAACATTCTAGTGAAACATGGGAATGACTTCAAGGTGTGGGACCTTGATAATTGAAGCAAAAACCTACAAATGAAGGGTTGGTGCCTTGTCTAAACTAAGTGAAGAGTATTGTTCAAACTCAATACTGAATGCATATGAACTAATCCTAATCCTAATTACTAAATCTTCTAGGCGAAAGGGGAGAAGAGGGAAAAAATGAAATAGTGATGCACCAAGTTTAGAATGGTTTCTTCTTACCCAAAGAGCACAAAGAATCAATATGAATCACTAGTGATACCTACATAGTTCTCTACTGTACCATTTCTTGGAGGTATGCATAGAGGTTAAGATTTGACATGGAATTAAGAGGGAACATATATCCACAGTTAGCTCTAAAAACCAAAATAACACAAAAAACATACATAGAAGATGACAAAATTCACTTGCACTCAAAGGTAATAAGATTTACACAAGATGCAAGAGAGAGATGAGGTGAAAATTGAGAATTCTTATTGATACAAAGATACAAAGACAAATTAGAATTGCAGAAGTATAAAATTATAAGTGTCTTCTCTAGAAATCAAAAGAACTTATAAAAAATGAGCACAAATAGATTTTTAAACCTTAGAAGGATGTAAGAAAGAAAGAGCACGTGGTAGAGGAAATAAACCCAGCCACGACTAAACAAAATGAATTAAAGACATGCATGTCCATTGAATCTTGAACTGGAGGCATGAGAAAACATTCTTAACATCTATGCCATACTTCACATTGATGAATCAGTGGAAGAAGTGCAGAAACCCCCACAAAATTCATTGTAAAATGTGGTTAAGGATGGCCCTTTGACCAAAAAGGAGTTTGCAAATCAATAAATGCAACATGGGTGCCATTTTATCCCTTAGAATCAATGAAAAATGAGTTAAAAAACCTTTCTTGAGCCTCCATGGATTAGATTTGATAGTTGCAGAAGTGGTTACAACATTGATGAAATTTATAGGTCAGAAGCATGCCATTTTGGCCTCTTGTAAAAATTTGAGCCCCATGCAGATGTCAATTTGGCCAATTGCAAAAATCTAGCCCCCTTTTCAGATATTGTGAAACTTTCACCTTGATGTGGATATTGTGGAACTTTCACCATGACATGGATATTGCAAAACTTTTAGCCTAAAGTGGATATTGTGGAACTCTCATCCCAATGTGGATATTGCAAAAATTTCACCCTGATGTAGATATATCTTGATACCACCAAAACTTCCACAATATCTTGAAGATCCCAAATATTTTGCAATAGCATAACTTAGTCGAGTTTTTTACAAAATTTTCTCCAAATTTGAATTGCAGACACCCATTTGGGCCCTCTAAAGATAGGAAAATCAAATAACCCTCACACTTAGCATTTTTTTGTATTTCTCAATTTATGGCAATTAACTAAGGACTAAGGGACTAATGCAACAACCAAATACACAAAAGCATGCAAGATGTTCCAAGTAAGATCTCTCAGATTGATTATAATTGATGGGCCATAAGGTGGGCGTGAAATGCCAATAATATCTTTATGCAAATTTTTTATTTTATCAAATTCTTTTTATCTATATTTTTATATTTTCTTATATGATTGAAGGTATTATATATTTTTATAATCAAGTATGTATTTATAAGGTGTCATAATCACTCTTTAAAAAGTCAATTTCACTATGGATTGCATTTTATGTGATACAAAAATAGTTTTTGCATGTTTGAGATCAGTAGTACTTCATGCATATATGTTTTTTTATTATAGAGCTCCACCAAATTAATTATATAAATTATCTAAAAAACTTACCTAAAATAATTAATACTTGATCACATTTTTAAAGGGTCTTCCACATCCATTTTATTTATCACATGACATATATTTAATATTATAATTTTATTTTTTGTTTATTTATAATGAGTTGTGAATATGAATAATAAGCATAAAGATAAAATTTAGTGTCAGATAATAAGACTCGTATCAGTTTAATTTAAGAATATATTTTACACATCACATCAAATTAGTCATAAAAATAAAATAAGTAAATTTTATGTCAATATAGTTAGATGATAAGTTATTTGAAGTACCTTTTTTAATGATTAAAGATAAATAAGGATTTTGAAATGGTCTAAAAAAAATTAGAATGAGAAAATTAGATACAACAATGAAGCCCAAAGATTATCAAAGATACAACTATAAGAACCCATAACACTATGACTAAACCAGTAACTACAAGCCCAAAATTAATAGCACAAAATCAACATCAAACTAGAAGCCAAAAAAGCCTAGCATCTTAGTGTGGCTTGAAACTAAAGAGCTCTAGAGAGCACTAAACCCAAACATCTACTCTACTTGCTAAAACGTTGGAGCTATAGAAATTCCTATTTGTTCTTCCTTTTCTACCAACCAATCCAAGAATGAAGATAACTTAGAGTAGTTAAAAGACTTCATATTGATGAAAACTCTAAGACATGAATTCTCTTATTTTCTTTTTTCATTATTTGACAAATATAAACTTATAGAAGGAAAGTTCCCCCGATATAGCATGGAAAAGCGCAGGGGAAAAGTTTACGAAAAGAAGGCTTTTTGTGACAAGAGCTGAGGGAAACAGAGTCTTGGGACGATCTCATGTACCACTCCGCCATTGCCTCGCGCTTGGCCGTCTCTAACAAGGGGTAAATTTGAGTCATGGATCCCTCAATGGGTGTTCCAAACAAAAAATGGGTTGATGTTTGCAGACCCAAAGGGGGACGTGATCGATGGAAGGTGCCCACAACCGGAAAAATGGTAAATCCTTTGCATTTTCAGAGCGTCTCTCACGGAAAACAAAATTTCCGGAGGATTTGCGTCATCAGCCCGCGGTCAGAGGGCATTTGGAGGCACACCATCAAAGGAGGTTTCTTGCCCGCCCTTCACAAGTAGATTGGAGAATTCAAAGAAATGCTCGTACCCCTCTAACCCTAGGGAGAAGGGGGTTCTGGGATGGGGATAGAAACAATGAAAAATTTCAAGCTCGGGTGGGAATAAACCCTAACATGATTCCTATCTTCCCCACAACAAGGTTAGGCAGACCCTTTAATCCCCCATTGCCGAAGAAAGCCTGGTCAGGACTTCATTGGGATATCTTCAGGAGGAGAGAAAGAATCCTGAGAGCAGGAGAGGGAAAAAGCAATCTTCAGATCCAAAATATCAGATGGAAGGCCCTTCACAACAACAGACTGTTGAAAAGATTTTCAGAGCACACATCCACAACATATCAAAAACAAAGAGGAGATCTTATATGGAAGCAGAAAGAGATAAAGACAGGCCCACAACCCAGAGATACAGGGGCGAGATTAGAGCAAGCAGAGAACTAGGGGGTTCAGGGAGTGATTTACAATTCAAAGCAAATAGAAAAACAAGGAGTATCTGGAAAGCCCCAGAAATATCAGTTGGATTACTCACTGGGGACGACACCCCTAGAGGCGCTGGAAACATCCATCATCTTTTCAGAGGAAACACTCAAAGAAAGGATGAAACGTCTCCAACAACAAGCCATCATTTGTAAGTTCTGGAACATTAACTTATCTTATCAGGACTTCTGTAATTGGACATTGGAGAACTGGAGTGACATAACTCAAATAGAATTAATAGATTCATCTCTAGGTTTCTTCATAGTAATTTTCAATTCCAAAGAAAATAGAGACAAATTCTTCAAAAGGAAATGTTGGTTTTATAAAAATGTTGGTCTTCATATGCAATATTGGAGCCCTAACTTCAACAGCAAAGCCCACAATATTAAATTCATCCCAATGTGGATCTCCTTCCAGAATTTACCGCTAGAATATAGGGATGCAGATATTTTAGAGATTTTTGGAAACAAATTGGGAATATTTTTAAAACACGCTCTAACTGTGGAAAGGCATTGTCCTAAAATCTATATTCTTATGAATACTGAAAACGAACTCCCTAGATCGATTAAACTTATCTCAAAGTTTGAGGTGTGGATTCAACAGATTACATATGATCATCTGGAAATGGACTTTACCTCCCCTTTTAAAGAAACAAACATAGTCAACCATCCAGATGGGGGGCTGGTAAATACTTTGGGAGAGGACCCCTATAGCAAGAATCCTGCTAGGGAATCAGATAAAGGAGAAATGGGGATGCCCTGGAAGCTATCCACAATGAAACCAAACATTCTTTTCCCAGAAATCAGTAGTATAGGAGATATTTGGGAAGAGAGTGAGGCTTCCGATGATAAAGAATTTAGGGATAATGTCACTCTTCTGTTATGGACCCTTTTTTGGAGATGGATACATTTCTACAACAAGATTCAAGGAAAGAAGCTCTTATCATTAGGTAATAAAGGGCTTAGTAAGAGACACAATCAAGGCTTTGAAATCTTTAGTGAAGTAAGGATGGTAAACCTTGAAGAGTTGAGCACAACATTAGAGGATGGCAATGACAACAGCTAGCTAGCCCTAAGTGATAAAAGAGGTCATATCAGAGAAGAGGGGAAAGAAGTATTAAGGTGAATCTCCCCAGCACTTGGTAGATTTCTAAGGGTAGAGGCTCACTAAGTGTTGAAAAAAAATTCATTAGTCTTTCATCACTTGGAGGAAAAATGTTGTTAAATCCCCATAGCACAACTATTGGGGATTATGGATCACTCCAAAATAAACCATCCAACATCAGTCATCGAGAAATGGAGATGTTAATTGAACAATGGCTGGAAGAAGTTCAAGAAAATATCATAATAGAGATAGCAGATCAGGTTTTGGAAGAAAGAACGGTATGGAGGATCACTCAATTCATAAGCAGGAGTCCTCTAGGGCAGAAAAGAGGAGGTGGATATCTAAGACTAAATTCGTAGAGAAAAATGAGGAAAGGGAGGCTGAAAAGCAAGCAAAGGCGGTGAGGAGCAAGGTGGTTAAGGAAATTTCAGCTACTAATCTAAGAGAGGTAGTTAATTTTAACAGCGAATCTGTATTAGGAAGACAAGGAAAGGTTGTGGAGAAGTCTGCTGAATCAGACTCAAGACAAGATTGTGATGACATTCTACAGGAAAGACTCATTGATATATTGAAAAAAGGTAAAAGACAATCTATCACAAAGGGATCAGAAGTCACTCAGCGTAAGGTTAGTGGGGAAAGTCTAAAGGAGAACCAACTAAGCAGAGAAGATGATGAGTCATATTATGGTAAATCAGCAGCCTCAAGGGAAATCAATGAATCGTCCCCCCAAAATCAAATCAGGAGTACAGGCATGAAAGACAAATTGGACTTGGAAATGGGTCAAAAATCACATGTTGATACGACGCACACAAGCAGCCTCAATATCGGTAGCTGGAAGTCGGCAAGACTAATGGAGAAAGAAATGGAATCAAGATCTCATTCTGCACCTTTTAAAGACAACTATAAGCAGTTGAGAACAAGGAAAATTGCAGGGTCAATTGGGGGGGAGTATAAAGTTAACGATCCCAAATTGGACTATTATCCTTCTAAGGAGATCAACAATCAAAAGCCACCAAACTTAAAAGAGCTTGGATTAGTGGACAACAACACTCTAGCAGAGGATATCAAGGGTGGGTTATTTCCACTTACTAATAAAAATTGGAAAAATATTAATGGAAGGCTAGGGAAAGAGAATATGTTGATCAAAAATTCAGAGGAGAAAGCCCTAAGCCCACCTCTCTCACCTAGACTTAAGACAGTATATGAGCTCTTTGGAATGGTAGAGAACAACACGTTATCAGAAAAGGATAATGAGAAAGAGAAGTGTAAGCTTTCCTTTGTAGACAGACTTTTGGATCCAGATTTCCTAGAGGAAGAGGAAAGGATTGAGGACTTGGAAGGATTGTCACTCTTAGAGGCTTTGGATAAGGAGAAGTCATGTTACAATTTGAATGGATATGATCAACTAGAAGAATCAGAGAGACCTTCTCTATCTCCAAGTAAGTCTGAAGTGTTTAACTTTAGCTTGGGGATTGAAAGATCAATATCAAATAAGAAGCTTCCAGATTGTGGGGAAAAGTACAAGAAAGGAAAAGGGCGTAAATCCTCAGCTTTTTTAAGGACCGAAGAAGGGGAGGAATCAGATCAAACCAAAATCACAGACTATATGCATGTAGGGAAGGGGAAGTTCCTTCCCAAAGAGAAATGAAGGTTATATCGTGGAATGTTAGGGGCTTAAATGCTCCTAACAAGCAACGTTTGATCAAACGTTGCATTTTTTCCTTCAAAGCTGATATTGTCATGATGCAAGAAACAAAAATGAGTGTTGATCAAATGGTAAAATTTAATAGATCAATAGGAAGTTGGGATATGGAATTTGAAGAGGCTAATGGATCCTCGGGTTGGCAATTATGTGGAATCCAAGAAGAGTTGATTTTATCAAGCTGGAAGGTAGTACCAATTGGATTGGTGGAACAATAAGAAGTCTAAACTCTAACTTGGAATTCTCTATTTTAAATGTTTATGGTCCAATCCCCACAAAGAAGAAACTGGAAGTATGGGAAGAGATCAGCAGCAGATTTAGGATTTGGGCAAAAAAGAATTACATTATTGGAGGAGACTTTAATGCCATTGTTCATCTTTCGGAGAAAAGTGGAGGGTTACAAAGAGAATCTCAACCTCAGACAGACTTCAAAAACTGGGTGCTAAAAGAAAATCTCTTAGAAATTGAATTGGAGAATGGAACCTTCACATGGAACAACAGAAGAATGGGATTTAGTAACATAGCTGAAAAATTAGATAGGTTCTTTTATAAAGGAGATTTAACCACCTTCCCATTTGATTTCAAAGCTTCCATTTCTCCAACATCAGGATCAGATCATTTTCCTATTCAGCTGGAAATTCTAGGAGAAATCAAACCGTTGCTATGCCCATTCAAATTTGAGAATATGTGGATGAAAGATGAAGAGTTTGTGAAACGTATTGAACAATGGTGGAAGGAATGTCATGTTGAAGGGTCTAAACTTTTTTGCTTTATGACCAAATTGAAGAAAATTAAAAAAAACCTTCTTTGTTGGAACAAAGATCACTTCAAAAACATTTTTTATTCAAAAAGCTCAATAGAGCAAAACATTAAAGACCTCAATGAACAAGTCATCCAACAAGGCATGAACTCAGAGATGTTTTGCAGGGAAAAGGAGCTTTTAAGGGATTATGAAGACATTTTGGCCAAAGAAGAGATTTTTTGGAGGCAGAAATCAAGAGAGATTTGGTTGGAAGAAGGGGATAAGAACACAAAGTTCTTCCATAACAGTACAAAACAAAGGAGAAGCACTAATAGAATCCACAAAATCAATGATGTTAATGGGAAAACCTTAGATGATCAATCTGAGATCCAAAAAGAGATAATTCAATTTTATTCAAATCTTTTTAACAATCATGAAGGCTCACATCTTGCAGCTCAACAAGAGTTGCTAGAAGTTATCCCTAGGCTGATTTCAGAGGAAGATAATCAGATGTTAATGGAAAATTTAGGAGGAAGAGATACTGAAAGCACTAAATCAGCTTCATCCAGACAAGGCCCCAGGCCCAGATGGATTCCCAACAGGTTTTTTCCAGAAGTGTTGGCCAATTTTGGGCTCGAAAATGACTGAAGCATTAGAAACAACAAGATCATCAGGAAGATTTTTGAGAGAAATCAACAACACTTTCATTGTTTTAATTCCTAAGAAAGATAAAGCACTATATCTAGATGAATTTAGACCAATATCACTTTGCAACACAATATATAAGGTACTGACAAAGACTCTTGCAAACAGATTGAAAATGACATTGCCAAAAATTATAGGAGAAGAACAGACAGGCTTTGTTCCGGGAAGATCCATCTTTGATGGAGTGATAATTGCTCAAGAAGCAATTCATTCTATTCAAAAAAATAAGCAGCCAAGTATGATCATAAAACTAGACATCAAAAAGGCATATGATAAAGTAGACTGGAGATTTTTATCCAAATGCATGGAAGGGTTTGGGTTTTGCAAATCATGGATAAACTTGTTATTTTACTGCATTTCTACCCCAAAATTCTCTATCCTGATCAATGGGAATCCATGTGGTTTTTTTGAAAGTTCAAAAGGTATCAGACAAGGAGACCCACTCTCTCCCTTCCTTTTCATCATCATGGCTGAAGCTCTTGGTAGGAAGTTATGCAGCCTTCAAAGATCTAGTTCTATTAGAGGTGTGGAGGTGACATCTTTGGTTCAGCCAATCACACATCAACAGTTTGCAGATGATACAATTCTCTTTGGGAAAGGTTGTAGAGGAGAGGCCTTACAGATGAAAAGGCTGCTATCAATATATGCTAAGGCCTCAGGACAAGTAGTCAATAAAGAGAAGTCACAGATTTTATTTTTTCATGTCAAAACAAGAGTCCAAAATCAAATACTAAGTTTATTAGGATTTAAGGAAGGTAGACTTCCATGCACTTACTTAGGGATTCCAGTTGATAAATCCTTGAGATCTTCCTCAGCCTGGAAACCAATCGGGGAAAAGATTGATAGGAGAATGGAGTCATGGAAATCAAAGTGGTTATCATGGGCAGGGCGAATTATAATGTTGAAAGCAACTCTATCAGCCATTCCCATTTATCTAATGTCTTGCATTTCAATGCCAAGTGGAGTGTACATGGCCCTGATGAAGAAGTTGAGAAAATTCTTTTGGCAAGGCACAGACACAAAAAAGAAGTTTGCTCTGATTGCATGGGATAAGGTCTGCAACCCAATTGAGCTTGGAGGCACGGGTATCAAAAATCAGTTATGGCAGAATAAGGCTCTTGGGGCTAAGCTATTCTAGAAAATACACAAGGAACCACACCTCAAATGGGTCAGGATCATTAGAAGCAAATACCTCACTAACTTAAATAGTGAAGAGGCATTAAGAGTCACAAATTTTCCTAGGGGATCCCGTATTTGGAACTTTATTGCTAAATCTAGTGATATTATTCTTAATCATATATCATGGAATGTAAAGGATGGGAAGAAAGCACTATTTTGGAATGACTCATGGGGAGGTTACCCTATTATTAGTAATTTGATGGACACAGACAGAATTAGCCAAATTTGTTCAGAAAAATGGGGTATTCATGTAAGTGACTACATTATTTTATCAGACAATAACCAAGCTTGCAAATGGGAGTGGAAACAATTTGAAGACCTTGACATTCCATTGGTGGAGATTAATAACCTTAGACAAGTATTAAATGACAGATTTATTTTGTTTAAGCAGGAAGGGGACGAGATTATCTGGAATGGATCAAAATCAGGCTGGTATAATGTGAGGGATGGCTATAAAATAGCATCTGGGCAGCAAGGAAGAACCAAAACCCAGTTACCTATTCAATTATGCTGGAACAAAGCGTGCATGCCAAAGGCTGGTATCTTCACATGGGCGGCTTTGCAAGGTAGAATTTTGACAGCAGATTGGTTTAAAAGAATTGGATATCAGGGCCCTTCAAGATGCTCACTATGTTACAATAGTGAGGAAAATGTCAACCATTTGCTTCTAACATGCCCCTTTTCCCTTGAATGTTGGCAGTGGCTTTGTGCTAAACTTGGTTGGATAACAGCATTGCCAAATGATATATTCACACTATTCAAATCTTGGCCAATTCTTTTTAGGGACAGCTTGTGTGGAAATTTTTGGATCATTTCTCCTTCAATTTTGTTATGGGAACTATGGAAGGAGAGAAATAGGAGAGTATTCCAAGGGAAATCCATGGAGATAGAAAAGCTTATGATTAAGATTGAAGTTGTCATTGTGGAAACAATGAACTCAAGAATTCATGCCCAAAGCAAAAAAACAAAATCTTATACAGGCTGGGATGGCAGTATGTTCAAGAACTGGTTTGGTTTAAAAACTCCTCAAGTTATTGGGAAAGGGTGTCAAGTCAGCAAACAAAACAGAGCAAATTGTAAATGGAGACCTCCAAATATTGGATGGTTCAAACTGAATTTTGATGGAGCGTCCAGAGGGAATCCAGGTCCATCAGGAGCAGGTGGTGTGATTCACTCTTGGCAGGGAAAAACTATTGCAAGATATTCAAAACCATTGGAGATTGATACAAACAACATGGCGAATTTAAAGCTCTAGTATTAGGGCTATCCCTTTGCATAGAATTGAAATTGGCAAAGGTAGAAATTGAAGGGGATTCGACTTTTGTGGTAAATGCGATAAGAGCTAAGAAAGTGTTGAGCTGGAAACTACAATCTTTACTAGATTCAGCAATAAATTGATGGATAAGTTTGAAAATGTAACGATTAACCATATTTATAGAGAAGGCAATACAATGGCAGATGCATTGGCAAATATGGGAGCTAATGGGACGTCACTTAAACATATAACTCCATGAGGAGCAATGCTTTTTGAGGTTAAGGCTTCTAAGTTCATCTGTGAGGAAGAGGAGTGTGACAGTTATGTTTCTAAGAGTGGAGAGTCAAGTAATAAGGCAGCGAAGAAAACAATGGCTTCTATGAACACCATTTGCAAAGAGATCCACATTGCAGTATTGGTTTCACTCTTAATCTTCTGTAGAACATTCTACTTGTTTTACATGTAGTTTGCAGTCAAGGAGTGTTGTGTGGTGCCACGGAAAGACAGTCAAAGTGTGATGGAAGGATGTCGCAAAAAGATAGTCAGAGAGTGTTGGAAGGTTGCCAGAGAAATAGTCAGCTGGTGCTGGAAGGTTGGTGCAGAAAGTCAGTCAGTTCCATGATCTGCTTGACTCACACTGGCTGCTTTACAAATGCCTTCCCTGCTGCCATCTTGCGGTTTCAAATGGTCCATGGTCCCTGTATACAATGTTAGTTGATTATTCCCAGCATCGTGATGCTTTCTCTGATACATGATGGCTTCAATGGTCAATGGCGAGGCAGAGGATGAGGTGATGCACCATCATCACACGAGCAGGTCACCTGTTGTGATCCAACATTAACTATACTTGTGTTGTTCCTCCTCTTCTTCTTTTCAGGATCCATGCTTGCTTAGCTGATTTTGCAGGTTGAAGATAGCTTGGTCACACTTCAAATGAAATTGAGGCTTGAAGAATTCTCATTTGTGGAGTTACTAAGAGCAGGAGAAGTTTAAGTCATGATTATGTTTGTTTTATCTTCTGTTGAGGCTTCAAGTCTTGTAAACTCTTATACTTTTAATTTTAATACAACCTTCTTGGCTTCGGCCCCTTATTTATCAAAAAAAAAAACTTATAGAAGGTGGACTTGATCAAATGGAGATAGCATCATTAATCCTTCTAAACTATTCCTTGTTGGCAATAGAATCCTCCCCATTCTCATGTCACTTGAGCCATTCTCTTGGGGTTTTGAAGAGAGAAGGCGTAAATCACCTTTAATATCCTTCAAGGATAGAAGTTCCTTGACCTCCTTGCAAGGATTTGCTCTTGTTTATGAATGAATTGAGTTTTGTGGTTTATAACCGACCATATTATTGATGATGAGAATCCTCTCAAAACATCCACCTTCTTGGAACCTAATTGATTGGGTTTTTCCTTTTACTTGAAGACCACCTTGTTTTCCATCTCCTTAGGATAATTTTACACATAGTGGTCCACTCTATTGCAATTCAAGTAGACAAAAGAAGAGTTTTAAAATGTTGTTAATTCATGCCAAAAGCCAAAAATTGAAGAGAGAGTGATAGTAGAGGGAAGCTCCAAATCCAAATTTACATTACACAAATTTGAGCAAAAACCAAACTTTTTTAGATCTAGTAATTTAGTATTAATAACTATAAGTTTGTCAACGGCCGCCATTTTGGGGAATGTGCTTCGGCTTCCCTATCTGGTGGCTCTTCAAAAAGTCTTTATCTGTGCAAAGGAATGAAAATATATCCCTAATACTTTTGCTTGTTTCATCTTCATAAAAGCTGGTGGCGGGCGGAAGATGGTTGGATCATAGTTAAGGGAAAAAAAGATAAATCCTCTCGGTCATCTTTCGACATGACTCTCGCTCCCACAAGAAAAATGTTAAATGTAAATCTTAATTGGTCTTGTTTTGGAGCTGGTCTTTTTTGCTGGCTGCTTGTTGTCTTTTCTGCAGCCTTGCTCTTTTTTGTTAAAGGGTTCTGGATCCCTTCAAAATCTGTTTTTCCCTATATCAAAAACTATAAGTTTGTCAAATGAACTAATAACACCCTTCAAAACATCATCTTATCAATATTTAAGGGAAAACCTAGGGAGCCTAAACCAAAGAGAAGGCATATTTAGGCTTTCTATTTTTAGTTTAAAACTTGGACTCCATTATCTTAGAAGTAAAGCTAGAATAACTTGTAAGCCATGGGTGATCCAAGAGGGTTCTATCACAATATTCATGGGTTGAAAAGGAAATAATAAATAAACCCCTAACCATATCAATAATATCCACCATGAGCTCTTCAAATTTCACTTTCTTTTAGCCTAGTTCCTAAAACATCTATATTTAGTCTAGATCCTAAAACTTTTCCCATGAGAAAATTATCAAGCCTCTTAGAGGACCTTTTAACTATTGAGTTTGAGACCTTAAGGAGGATATCTTCATTATCCCTTGAAGGTACTAATAAAAGTAGACACCAAGAGCTCAAGGGAGCCTTACCTCTTTGGAATTGAATACTTGTTGAAGTTAAATCCTTGTTTTGAACAAATCCACCCAAGAGACATAGCCTACCCTTCAAGGAGACTCTAGAACAAAATCCTTCACTCTAGAAGAAGACTTGGGGCACACCTTAACAAGCCCTCCTTATAATGCCTATTAACAAACCCAACTTGTGGAGAAACAAATACAAGAGAATCTCCACCCCTTATACCTACACCACACCTTCCAAGACAAAACCATGGTCATCCCCAATAGTTGTAGGAGGCACCAAAGAAGTTGCACCACTAACAATCATGCCCACATCCTTACAAGCCTTATCACAACTCTCCTTGTATACTACATATAGGGAAAGAGGAACCCTACCACTAACTATGTTTAGCTTCTACACCAAAAGTTTACATGCATCCTTCAACCCCTAACGCATTGCAAGCCTTGACATCTACATAATAGGAAGGGAGAAGAAAACTATAGTGAAGCCCCTAACTTGAGCCAAGGAGCACAAAAATTGGCAAATCCTTACCATTTCCCTTACCCATAGCAGGAATTGACTAATCAGCAAAACCCTTTCTAGTGGCAAATACAACTCCTTGTCAGTAGAAGGATGCTAAACCACGAAGGAAATGAAAGCCTTTTGATGAGCATTCAACCATAGATCTACTAATCTCTATTCTTCCTCCTCATCCCAAGAACCATTTTGTTCATCCTCCACCTCCTTATCTACATCATCCCGACCCTCATCTTCATCAACTTCCTCACCTAATCTTGCCAAGTTTTTCCCGCTCTATCTTTCAAAACTAAATAACTTCTAAAACATTCAAGTTATCAAAATACTTTCCAATAGTATTCTCTCTTAATCTCCTTGGAGCTAATGTTTAATTATATATCCATCTCAACTTAGATAAAATATCAAAAACATTGTATATACAATGCCAACAATTTCTTCAAATGAGAAACATTCTCACAACTGCCATCTTAATTTCAAGATTATTAAATTAAAAACCACCATTACAGTTCATTTATTTGAAAACAAATTGAAAAAAACTAGGAGAAAATGTTGGATTAATATCTTATCCCCAAAAACTTAAATAACATTTAATCATTAATATAAAATTTCTCAAACTCAAATAAAGTGAAATTTCAACGAACTTATACTGGTGTACCTATCTTGATCATATTGTCAGAAGGTAAATTTCACGCAGTATGTAAAGCTCACTGTGGCTCTGTGTCTGTATATAAGATTATTTCCAAAAGAAAAATTGAAGTTTATAAATCAACAGAAAGTACCTGGGTAGAACCGATTTTTTTCCTTAAAACTTGAATAGAAGAAACAGATCTGCCGCCAGCACTCCTCCATCAACTGTTAGCTCTCCAACTACTTAGAGAAATGCTCTGTGGGATCTCCTTTTAACTTTGCTTTCCCAGGCGTCTGCCTGCTTACTTACCTGTTCTGTTATTTGATGTGAATGGTCTTCCTGTTCAAATCCATGAAGACAGTTAATGGATGGCCTCCTTTCAAGAATGGGGGAACCAAATGTGGGTGGCCACTTTCTTAACGGAAGGTTTTATATTATTTATAAGATTGTTTTGTTGTTGGGGAGTATAAATCTATGTCGATCTTTCTATTTTTAAATATAAGAATGGTGGAATCAAATAAATAGACTAGACTTCAAAAATCACATGAGAATATAAGCAGAGGACTTTGTATAATATAAAACAGTTGATGGAGAAGTTAGTAGCGGAATGTTGAAACATAGCCTTCTTTATTCCAGGGAGCAAATGATCTTTTACAAATTTTTACTAAGTTTTTCATTTTTAACGGTTGTTGAGTTTTACAAATTCTTAGTAAGTTTTTTTAATAATTTTTTTATTCCCGTTAGAAGATCTCTCAAACATATGATGTTTACTGTTTTTGGGATGATTTCATTTTTTATGTTAAACCTTAATTCAATCTTTAATTAGATATTGATAACATTTGAAATTTAGGTTAAGACAATCATACACTTCACATCACTCCTTGGGCTCCCCACTTTTCTCTATTGATGTCTCCATCTTTGAATTTGGCTTTGCTTTCAAACTCACTAGTCTCATAATCTTATCTTGTTCTTGGTGATTTGTGCTATAAAAAATCCTCCTCAAATAGAGTTGGCTATCAAAACACAAGAATAGCCATGCAAATTAGGAGAAGTGGGATATTTGGAAGGGGGTAACCTATCTAAAAGATCAAAAGGAGGGTCATTTTCAAGCAACTCGCTTGGGGTGATAACAAGGTGATGAGCCTCAACACCAAATCACCAAGTGTGTTTCCAATATGGTAATAGACTTCCCAACTCTACAACAAGCCTTTTGTGGCAATAGAAGGTGTGACATTAAATTGAAAAATATTTTCTAACCTAAAGACAATGTTTTTGTAGTCTATTAGTTGTCTCCATCTTCTATTTCCAACCTTTAAAGAGATCTCAGTAGGAAGCCCCTTGGAGTGATCCATCTCAACATAGATGTGAGCCTAAATGGTATAGGATTAGTTGGTTGTCTCCATCAAAATACAATGGTACTTCCCACGTCCATTTCCTATAGTCCTATACCACTCTAGTTTCAAAAAATGTAGGCACACCCACAAAAAGGTAAAGAAGAACCATTTATATGGGGATCAAAGATAGGGAACCATGGTTTGAAGCAAAGATAACCACCCTAGAAATTCCAATGACTTATTTTTAACATAGCCTCCTTACCCTCAAGGGAATCAAATTCAAGGATTAAAAACCCTTCACGCAAGGGTAGATGTTTATTTCTTCCTTCAAGGATTCTTTCTATTACATTGTGAGCTAGGCATACATATTATTCAACTTCAGTCATAGTTTTACAAATTTTACAAATGAGGTAATGATATTGTAGGTATTCTTCATATTCTATTATTTCCTCATCTATGTAGATTTTAGGAATATGATCTAAAGGGTAGAAGGAAGGAGAGAAGAATTTCCCAAAGATTAAGAGTCAAGAGTAGAGTGAGAAATGACCCTAGAGATGATGTTTTGTGAGCCAAGCCACAAGAAAGTGTCATCGTGAAATCCAACAAATTTATACTTCTATTCAAATTTCTATACAACTTGGTATTCTCAGCCACTATAATGCTTACCCATGTTAACCCTCGCTCCATCTTGCTTAATAAATGATTAATTTTGTGTTGATTCTAATGCTTGGATAGATTAAGTAATTGGAATGTGAATAGTATGATATTAGGTAATTTTATCATTTTCTTTGGCTATAGTTGTGTTGGAAATATGCATGTAATGCTTGATTGAGTATGCAAAAAAATTATAGGTGTTTGACCAATAGAACACGTGGAGGAGAATGACCCGAATTTCACTTAGTCATCTCACCTTACCAGTCCCTGTGATCAAGCTAGTGACCTTGTGATGCAAAACCCATGAACCCATATTCAAATCAGTCATGATTTTGGATACCCTAAGTTTTAGACCTATAAAAGTTTCCTTCTTAGGTGACTCTATTTATCATTGTTTGTGCAATTTTTTGATATGTGCAAAATAATTAAATAATTTTGATGAAATACTTTTATGTTATTAGAGTATTTGAAAAAAGAGAAAAGTATTTTTAATTTTTTTGATCAAATTAATCGCAATTATAAATAATATTTTAGATATGAAAATAAATAAATTTACAAATGTTATGAATTATGAAAAATAGATTTATTTTCAAAAAATTAGAAACATCACATTTCAGATACTAGCTCATAATGAAAGTGCACTATGAAAATAAGAAAAAAGTACTTAGGGTATTTTATTTCCTATGTTTTTGGCTTATTTAGAAAAATGATATGTTATTTCATTATCCATCTTATGTTTAAGAAATGGGAGAGAAAAATAAATAAAGGCTTTCTTGAAACCCATGTTGCTTGCAAAAGATTGAAAGTTTGGAGATTGATTGATTTTCTTGTAGAAGTAGGGTTCATATTGGATTTACATTTGAATTCATAGAGGTCATTTTAATTTTTGTTTGTTTTAGATTTTTTATTTGAAAAATAAGATTTAAATTTAGTTGTAAAAAAAAATATAAATTTCCTATCTAAACCTTAGCAACATTTCCTAAAAAAATCAATGTAATTATAAAAGTGTGGTGTTGGGTAGTTTAGGACATAGGGGTAGTCTTGGAATTTTAATTAATATATTTTCAAATTTTATGAAAAATAATTGTATTACTCTCAAAACCTTCACAATATTTCTAAAGTTTTTATGTTAGTGGAAAAGTGTGGTGTTGGGTTGATGTAGACCATAAGGGTATAATTGAAATTTTAATTTTGTAAGTTTTAGCTTTTGATAAAGAAAATTGGGAAGGTAGCTTCAAAATCTGTTAATGGTAATGCCTAGATATTTTTGGAAAATATTAAATTATATTTTTGAGATTTAGAAATTTAGAAATGTTATTATTGTTGTGACGAGGATTGTACCCTAACTAATTGTAGAACTTAGTTATCCTGTGAAACATGGGACCATCTTCAAACTGTTGGTTGTTTATGGTGAAGATGAACCTCCAAAGAGGGCTGGTTCCCTTGATGAACCTCCTATAAACTACTAATTTGGCAAAGAAAAAGGATAGAAGAACTAAAACTAAAAATAATTGATCCTAAGAGGTGATGCACCAAACTTTAATGACATGTACCATTTGTTTCAACTCACAATTTCTCTCAAAATTTGTCCTACTCTATGCACAACTCAATTTTGAACAAGCTCACACAACAGTGTTTCAGAGGAAGGTTATATTTCAAGTTTTATTGAAGGAAAAATGTGTTTTCATAGCTATAACTATTTAAAGCATTCGTACAACCTATGACATGTATGAGTTTTGTGTATTCTTGTATAAAATGTTTTCAAATGAGACATAATTCAAGGATTCGATATTGAAAAAATCATAAAAATCAGATCAAATCTTTTGTAATAACACTCAACACATGAATTTTGAGAAGGCAACATATTACTTTTTATTGAAAAATAGGAGTTTTGCTTATAAAAATCTAAAAAAATACTTGAAAATACATGAAGTTCCTACTCTAAATTGAAAAAAAACATCTCAAAAAATAAGTTACAATCTCTTCTCTTGCATACAGTAAAAAGAAGAATAACTAAACTCCAAAATGAGTTGGATGCTTGGTTTTATGAAAAGCCACCTCTAGCTTAACAGAACTTGTCTTTGTTAATGATATAGCAGCTTCGGTAGTTCCTTCCAGCTCAGCTCTTTCGTGGAAACATAAATTGAATGATAGCCGTTGGCTATTTAATTTATGTTCATTGTTTTGTATTATACTCATTTCATATTATGGCCGACATAAAAGAATTCGAATTGATCTTTTATTAGAAGATATTTAACATTTATCAAGGCCGACTTTCATTTAAGAATATACGCGATTTCTTAGAGGCCGACTTGAAGGATTTTGTAGAGATGTATCTCTCCCATTCACTTGTATATATACACCTTGATCCGTCCATTGTAATCATCTAGTAGAGTTCGGTTATTCACATCAGTTCTGTATCATCAAGGGCGAATATATCTTCAAGTGCGAACATATCATCAAGTGCGAATATATTGAGTAAAGTGCGAATTCAAGATACAGGGCGAACATATACAGCGCTATGACACTACTCAGTGCGAACTTTATAAAGCGTGGAGATCATACTGTTTGAAGACCTTCCAGTGCAAAGCATCATGACAGTGCGAACTCCTTACAGCAGGTTGTGAACCATTGGTTAATGCAAATATAGCCAGATCTGTGTACAGTCAATTCGGATACTGCCAGGTTGCTATCTATTATTCCATATTACCAGGTGCTGTACATTGGTCTTGTGTTAGACCTCATTGTAAAGTGAAATGTTGTCACTGTTATTATAAATAAATGAGAGATCTTTGTTGTTGGGTTTTTTCTCCCTCAAGAGGAGGGTTTTCCCAAGGTATCGGCTGTGTTATTTTGTCTGATTTTGAATTATTTTCTGTGCATTTAATCTGTTCACATAAATTTAACATGGTATCAGAGCGGGTTTGAGGATCGTGATCAGATTAGTGCACTCAGATTATCCCATTTGTTCAGTTTGTCAAGATGGTGTATGATTTGAAGGTTGAGGACTCAAGTGAATATCTGTCCCATTCAACATTATCAAGCAGTGTACCTTCCGACACCAGCACTTGGATAATCGACAGTGGTGCCTCTCGTCACATAACCGGCTTCAAGGAGCACTTATCGAGTTTGGTGGAAAAGGAATCTTCTGAACAAGTCATCATTGGAGATGATGCCAGCTACTCCGTAAAAGGAATTGGGACCTCCACACTTCACTTGGATTCCGGCATATCGTTTCAATTGGGTAATGTTCTTTATGTTCCCGGAATCAAGCGTAATCTTATTTCTATTTCAGCCTTGGAAGATAAAGGATATCAAGTTGCCTTCTCCAAAGGCAAAGTTCTAGTGTGGATGCAGAACTCTAGCTTCAAGGATGCTCAAGTAATTGGAGTTAGATATGATAACCTCTACAAGGTTTGCTCACATTCTCTTCAAGCGTTGGTTCATGACTCTTCTAGTCTTTGTGATCTTTGGCATCGGAGATTGGCTCACTTACACTTCCGAGCCCTACCTATTATGGAGAAGATGGTGACGGGCCTTCCTAAATTCAACCAGGAGCACGAAGGTACATGCAAGGGCTGCGCATTAGGTAAGAATATAAAAGCCCCTTTTCATAGTAGAGAAAATAGATCTAAGTGTATTTTAGATCTAATTCATTCTGATTTATGTGGTCCTATGTCTGTTCCTTCTTCGAGTGGTTTTTTGTATTATGTTCTTTTCATTGATGATCACTCTAGGAAGACTTGGATTTATTTTTTGAAATCTAAAGAATCTAAGGAAGTATTGGATAGGTTTAAAGAGTTTAAAGCTTTGGTAGAAAATCTTTCTGGTAAACGAATTAAGGTCCTCAGATCTGACAATGGTGGAGAATACACCTCTGGTAGTTTTTGAAACTTTTGTATTGATGCAGGGATTAAGAGGGAGCTCTGTGTTCCCTATAATCCTCAACAAAATGGTGTTGCAGAAAGAAAGAATAGAACGATTGTGGAAGCAGCAAAGGCCATGATCCATGATCAAGATTTGCAAACTTTCCTATGGGAAAGCTTCCAGGACAGCTGTATATGTTCAGAACAGAAGTCCTCACAAGATCTTGGAGAATATGACTCCAGAAGAAGCCTTTACAGGGAAGAAGCCTGAAGTCAGTCACTTGAGGATCTTTGGTTGTCCTGTCTATGTTCATGTTCCCAAAGAAAAGAGAACCAAGCTGGAGCCTTCTGGCAAGAAGGGAATATTTGTGGGCTACAGTGAGACATCAAAAGCTTACAGAATTTACATTCCAGGTCAGAAGTTGATAGAGATCAGTAGGGATGTCACATTCGAGGAAGATGTTGCATTCAGGAGATCCAGAGGGATTCATATGGAGATTGATAATGAAGAGTCTCCTCAGGACATGGAAGTTGACCATACTCCTGAGATTCAGAGGGAGACAATGGAACCAAAGGAAGATCTTGATCCAGTTGAACCCTTGGAACCTACTGATGGGCCTACTGACATTGTTATTAGGAGAAAGAGACCTCTATGGGCTAGTCGCACTATGCAAGAGGCTGAAAGCTTTGCAGCTCCTAGAGGCACATTCAGAGAAAGCAAAAGGCCACATAAGTTCTCCAGTTATGTTGCCTTGATGAGTCAGATTATAGAATCCGAGCCTACCTGTGTTGAGGAAGCATCTAGTCTTCAAGTTTGGAGAGATGCTATGATAGAGGAGTATCAATCAATTCTTAAAAATGATGTTTGGGATATCGTTCCTAGACCCGAGGGCAAGTCTGTGGTATCTTCTAAATGGCTATTCAAGATTAAGCATGCTACAGATGGAAGCATAGAGAAGTACAAGGCAAGATTTGTGGCTCATGGGTTTTCTCAGAAAGAGGGAGTTGATTATGATGAGACTTTTGCTCATGTTGCTCGCTACACTTCTGTCAGAACCATCATTGCTATTGCTACATCTAGAGGATGGAAGATTCACCAGATGGATGTGAAGACACCTTTCTCAATGGAGTGATTGAGGAAGAGGTTTACATAGAGCAACCAGATGGATTTGAGATTCATGGGAAGGAGTCTCATGTTTGCAAGTGAAGAAGGCCTTGTATGGTCTTAAGCAGGCTCCTCGTGCATGGTACGAAAGGATTGATCAATATCTATCAAGCTTGGGTTTCTTGAAGAATGATGTTGATTCAAATCTCTACTTCAAGGTAATCAATGGTGATGCATTAATTTTGGTTTTATATGTTGATGATCTAATCCTCACTGGAGAAGATCACCTGATTCTTGAATGTAAGAAGGATTTAACTTCTGAATTTGAGATGAAGGACCTTGGGCTCATGCATTACTTCCTTGGTTTAGAAGTCTGGCAGAAGTCAGATGGTATGATTCTAAATCAAGGGAAGTACACCATTGACATACTTAAGAGATTTGGCATGATGGATTGCAAATCCATGTCTACTCCTATGGAGACCAATCTTCATAAATTGAAGGAGGCTGCAGCTAGTTCAGATTTGGTGGATCCTACGTTGTACAGACAGCTGATTGGATCCTTGATGTATCTAGTTAACACTAGACCTGATATTTGCTATGCAAGTGAGTGCACTTAGCCGTTTATGTGTGATCCGAGACAGATACATCTTGTTGCAGCTAAACATATCCCGAGATACTTGCGTGGCAGGCTTGATATGTATCGGGCATACTTTCGTGATGCACTTGGAGTTACTTGATTTCACCGATTCTCGATAAGGTGTTGTGTCACGATCTAAGAGCACCTCACGGTTGTTGCTTTAGTTTGGGTTCTGCTATGATTTCCTGTGCAGCAGGAAGCAGTCTTCTGTAGCATTGAGTACAGCAGAGGCTGAGTACATTGCAGCTTGCATGGCAACTCGGGAAGCAGTGTGGCTTCGTAAGCTCCTTGCAGGATTGTTTGGACAATCAATGGAGCTCTACTATTATTCATTGTGATAATCAGAGTTGTGTGAAGCTTTCTGTCAATCCTGTGTTTCATGACAGATCCAAGCATGTTGAGATCAAGTACCACTATATCAGATATGGTACTGCGGCCGTATGTAGTTGAGGTACATTAGCACTGATGAGCAGACGACAGATATTCTCACCAAGCCTCTCGTCAGGATAAAGTTTGCATACTTCCGAGATAAGCTTGGTATGGTGGAGAATCCAGCCTTGACTGAGTATGAGTCTCAGTATCAGTGAGCCTTCTTAATGCATTTTCTTCTGTGACGGAAGAATTTGAGGTGAAAGCCCTTGTTTCCACCCTCTGAGCTGAGTCATGGTGGATGTCATGTGTGCGACTCCATGACATATGTTGTACTTGTGTTCACCCTCCTCGAGAGAGTCATGGGAAAGTCACTTTGAGGTGACAACATCATGCCGCGGATGAACACTGTACTTACTTATTGCACTTTCTTCTGTGACGGAAGAATTTGAGGTGAAAGCCCTTATTTCCACCCTCTGAGCTGAGTCATGGTGGATGTCATGTGTGTGACTCCATGACAACATCACGTGAGAGAGTCCGTGATGATCTTCTTGTACTTGTGTTTCACCCTCTGGGAGAGCCATGGTGAAAGTCACGTTGAGGTGACAACATCACGCAAGTGATGAACACTAGTACTTACCATTTGATGGTTGATATCGAGACGATATCTAATATCACGTTGAGGTGATATTCCTCTCTTTATATCTGATTACAGGCAATGATGGCAGATGGACCTCATATGGAGATGTTTTATATTATGCAGCTGAAGTTCTCTCCCTAGCTGAGAGGGAGTGTTAATGATATAGCAGCTTCGGTAGTTCCTTCCAGCTCAGCTCTTTCGTGGAAACATAAATTGAATGATAGCCGTTGGCTATTTAATTTATGTTCATTGTTTTGTATTATACTCATTTCATATTATGGCCGACATAAAAGAATTCGAATTGATCTTTTATTAGAAGATATTTAACATTTATCAAGGCCGACTTTCATTTAAGAATATACGCGATTTCTTAGAGGCCGACTTGAAGGATTTTGTAGAGATGTATCTCTCCCATTCACTTGTATATATACACCTTGATCCGTCCATTGTAATCATCTAGTAGAGTTCGGTTATTCACATCAGTTCTGTATCATCAAGGGCGAATATATCTTCAAGTGCGAACATATCATCAAGTGCGAATATATTGAGTAAAGTGCGAATTCAAGATACAGGGCGAACATATACAGCGCTATGACACTACTCAGTGTGAACTTTATAAAGCGTGGAGATCATACTGTTTGAAGACCTTCCAGTGCAAAGCATCATGACAGTGCGAACTCCTTACAGCAGGTTGTGAACCATTGGTTAATGCAAATATAGCCAGATCTGTGTACAGTCAATTCGGATACTGCCAGGTTGCTATCTATTATTCCATATTACCAGGTGTTGTACATTGGTCTTGTGTTAGACCTCATTGTAAAGTGAAATGTTGTCACTGTTATTATAAATAAAAGAGAGATCTTTGTTGCTGGGTTTTTCTCCCTCAAGAGGAGGGTTTTCCCAAGGTATCTGCTGTGTTATTTTGTCCGATTTTGAATTATTTTCGGCATTTAATCTGCTCACATAAATTTAATTGCCTTCATGGAAGAGGTTGAGTTTACATGATGATTGAGAGTTGTTTGGATGTGAAAATCCCTCTAGATTGGTTGTAAATCATGCAAAGCTTTGTGAAGAAGAGTTGACTTTGACCTCTTGACCTCTTTCCCTTTGTGTGCCCTTGAAATGTGCCACAACTAAACTTGAACAGGTCTTCTCAATCAACTTGCATGAGCATTTTAGGTTGTTGGGCATAGAAGATAAAAAATCCTTCACTTTAGGGCCAAAAACTTCTCCAAACTACATGCTTATGGCTCCAAAATTCACCCAACTCCAAGGTTTAAACATGTAGACTCCTTAACATGCCTAAACTGACTAAAAGCACCTCTAAACTGCACCTTTCTAACCTCAACTTGTGAATTCTTCCACATGATGATGAGTCATTGGAGTTACTTGAAGATATCTAGTTCTTCAAGATGGCATGGGATAACTCAAAGATTACCAATTGATGCATGATTTCAAAACTTTCTTTATCACCAAGTATAAATCATTGTCTTCATCCCTCTGTTTTTGTATCATCTTTGGTAATCTGCCTTCTGGTAGGTTTGTGCTCTGCCTTTTGATAGGTCCGTAAGTGATAGTTTTGTGCCTTAATAAACCCCGACACCACTATCATTCAAACTTGTGTCCGTTGTGACCTTTTCACACATCGCCTATCGCTATGGGGACTCCCAGTTCCTGCTAGTTTTTAGGGTTCTGTCTCCTTGCAACGGTTACAGAGATCATTTTGAAGGGTTTCAGTCAGTTTGCCAAGAGTTGCCCGAGTCCGAGCTCAGTAATTCATGCTTGAATCTGTCGGACATCATGGAAGCGCTTAGAAGGCCCAGAGCGAAGATCGACTGTGAATTCGGCCAATTCTGAGACTTCCTACTTTTTAGGAAAAGTTGCTTTTTCGATTTTTCATTTTTGGCATTTTCGGACCAAACAAGGTTCCCTATTTTTTAGGGTTTGCTTTTTCTATTTTTAGAAAGTTTCTATTTTTGGAAAGTTTCTATTTTTGTTCCTAAGAAGGGTCCCGAGTTCTGAAAACGCACTCAGAAGTTCGAAAAACTCAATAGAACTCTCAGAAAATCGAATTGAAAATTTTGAAATTTTTTGAAAAATCTGGAAAAAACAAGTAAAAAGCATGAAAATCAGACCAAAAAACGTTTAAATTCTGGAAAAATCAATCAAAACCAGTTCAAAATTAACCAGATCTGAGGTTGAAATCATGAGAATCAGCTCTTAAATGGTGAAGTTTGTGAAAATCTGTCCAAGTCTGAAAGTTCGCCATGAAAATCAGCTCTTAAATGATGAAGGAAGGTGTAAGAAATGTCAGGAAGTTTATGGAATTCACCCAGCAACAAGGAAGAACATCCTTGGACCTTCCAAAGTCCGCCCAGCACTTAGGAAGCATGTCCATGCATCTCGAAGGAACATCCTTGGATCTTCCAAAGTCCGCCCAGCATATAGCATGCACATCCTTGCATCCTTCAAAGTCCGCCATCCTTGTCCAAGATCTCCAAAGTCCGCCAAGTTCAAAGGAAGGATGTCCAAAAAGTTCCAAAGTCCGCCCTTGATATCCTAGGATGCTTTGAAGTCCGCCATGCAGCAAGGAGGCACATCCTAAGACCATCCAAAGTCCGCCATGCTTGTCCTAAGACCTTCCAAAGTCCGCCAAGGATGTCCAAAGGGGCTTGAAAGTCCGCCATTCACAAAGAAGCATGTCCAAAGGGCTTGGAAAGTCCGCCTAGGCATGTAGAAGAAGGAAAAATCAAAATTTTCACTAAGTATTAATGCCCAGCAAAGAGAATTTCGAAAATCTGCTAAGTGTGAAGGCCTAAAAAGGTGGAGAATCCTTTCCCAAGGGATAAAATGATGAGAACAAATGCTAAGAAGTCTTGAAATCCGCCCTAGAAAAGAGGGACATCCAAAATGCTTGTCTAAGATGCTCATAAAGTCCGCCATACACTTGGAAGAGGTTGGCAAGGTATCAAAGAAGTCCGCCATACTTATCCAAGGTGCTAAGGAAGTCCGCCT
The DNA here is from genome assembly GCA_007258455.2 of Sequoia sempervirens. Classification (NCBI taxonomy): domain Eukaryota; kingdom Viridiplantae; phylum Streptophyta; class Pinopsida; order Cupressales; family Cupressaceae; genus Sequoia; species Sequoia sempervirens. Next base: position 81,161,232 of record VDFB02000007.1, read on the forward strand.
AAGCACATGAAGGGATAAAATGATGATTTTGCTAAGTGTTGATGCCTAGTCCAAGGAAAAGTTCGAATATTTGCCTAAGTATAGAGGCTAAATGATGAAAAGTTGAGATTTTTGGCTAAGTATCCTGACACTTTCAAGAGGATAAGTGCCAAGTTTGAAAGGACAAATGCTAAAGAGGATTGGGATGTGGCAAGAAATAAAACGAAGTGTGCCTAGCACAAAAGTGGAAGAGAAGCTAAATTTTGCCTAAGTCTGGAGAAAATACTAAGAAATTGACAACTTTTGACGAAGAAAAATGCACAAGGCAAGGAGAAAGGTAAGATTGCCTTTGCCCAGAAGGAAAGGGGAATTTGTCAACCGTCCAAGAAATTCGCCCAACGAAGACATCCGGACGAGGATTTTGCCTATAAAAATTCGACTGAGCAAGAGAAAATTTGACTTTGGCAGAAGAAAATAGGCTCAGTGCAAGAGAAAAGTTGGCTATGGCAAAGAAAAACAGGGATCTGGCATAGAATTTGTTGACGGAATGGCTTGAATTTTGGTTTGGCTAGACGAAATTGAGGATAAAATTGGAAAATACACTCTTAGCCAAGAAAAACGAAGAGGAAATCGAAATAGCCATGGGTCGAAGACGAACGGGTTGGAATAAATTAAAATATTTTAATATTTTAATAATTTATTTTCAATGCCTTGGACAAAATCAAATTCGCCAGACAATGTTTTGGAGGAAAATAATTTGTGCCGGCCAGAGATAAAATCCGAAGGGCAAAATTAAATTCACCATGGCTTCAGGAGAGAGAGTGGTAAAAATTCAGGAGAGAGAAAATCTGAATTTGTTTATTTTATTTCTTGCAGGTGGATGACGACGCGAGGCGAGTCTTCAAAGAAGAAGCAAAGGCATGGAATGGAGGCAAGTCTGCTTCAAGCCAGATAGAGTGAAGGAAAAAGATGGCACAAGCACGAGAAAGTCTGACTTTGCCCAAGCTCAGCATGTCCAAACCTTTTCCGACTTTGCTTGGAGAAGGTATGTCCAGACATCCATAAGATCCGCCAAGTACAATGGCAAACATGATGCAAAGTCCGACCTAGACCAAGAAAAGAAATGTCAAAGTGTTGAGAAGGTTCGCCAAGCATAAAGAAAAGATGGCAAAACCACTAGCAAATCCGACTTTGCTCAACTGAGAAATGGCACAAGCATGATAAAGTTCGACTTCTCCCTAGAAATGTTTGTCCAAAGTGGCTTGAAGTCTGACTTAGGCCGAGAGAGAAAACGTCCAAGCTCATATGAAGTCCGCCCAAGGAGAGGACGAGAAAATTGGCTAGAAGAATTCACTAAGTGTTGGACGGAAAACAGGAAGGGTGAAGAGGAAAATAAAGAGGAAGTGAATAAAATTCTTGTCCAGGGATGGAATTTGTCCTACATAGCACAAGCCAGATTCAGAATTGAAGGCAAATCCACAGGCAAAGTTCGTTCGAGCATGGTGTTGAATGATCCAGATGATGTTACAAAATGAACCTGAATAGCCAAAATTTGGCTAAGTCTAGGAAATACTTCACAGAGGAAATTCCAATTTCCTCCATTGTGGCGAAAGCACAAAGGCATTCTTCTCCAAATTCTAGACACTTGAAAGGAATCCAAGATCAAAGTTAGGAAGGAACAAGCACAACGGACAGAGTTATCGGCAGGGAAAATATTCTAAGGCAAGCACGTGAAGAAAAAATGAAGCAACCAAGGAAGACATCCAGCACGCTGAGGTGGCGCCTCGTCATCTTCCAACCAATCAAATTGTTCCAAATCAACATATAACAACTTTCTATTTTATTGTTGATTTATATTTAGCAAAAGGGACAAGTGTCCTCAAATGAAATTTTCTCATTGGTCGAAAGTGACAAACCCTAATTAGGGTTTTATTTTGTAATCTCGGCCGTTGATTTGAAATCAATCTTGGCCATTGAATTGTAATTGGGGAGCCTATAAATTGAGCTCGCCCCCTCATTTGTAATGTGTGGAGACAGATTATGTATATTGTCGCATTGAGACTATTTTGAATGATAAAAGCTCTTGAGCATGATTTGCCTTGAATCACTTCTTATTGTTGAATAGTAAGCGAGGTTACATATTGCCTTCCGCCATAGATTAGAGTTAAAGTTAGATTAAGTAGAATTTGCTTTGAAAGTTGTTAAATTGAATGAGAGATTGATCGTATTGATTCAATGGTGAAGTGTAGCTCATACTTTTTTCGAATGGATGATTTGCATTTGATTTGTAAAGTTAGCCTGAGCTCTTAAACGTGGAAGCTTAACTTCAACCTCATTCGAGGTGTGAAAATTATTCTCACAAACCCCTTGAAGATTGCACCCATTTTGCGTATGTTGTCCTGCAGGAGGCGAAACAAAGTGTGGTTTATTTCTCTTCACCGAGTCCTTACTGTCTCTTGAGTTCTTAGGCTTAGACTAGACTCTCCTAAACCCTATTCTTTTTGCCATTTTTTTTGAGATCCACAATTGAAAGTCCTAATTGAGAACCTACAAAGATAAATTTCCTAAGTCCCCGAACTTGTGCAGACTTTCTACGTAAGTCCCCTTGTTTATTACCAGCATTATCACAACGACCATTGAGCTTATCCACACGCCGAGACCCGACTAAAGAAACCTTGAATCGCCATATGATCTTCTCGCAATCTTAGCATACGCGGTGATTTTTCAAGAGAGGATAGAGTGTCTTTGGACATTTTTATTCTGATGTTTGTGGATGATAAAACACTCATCAACATGTCCCTTGATCTATCATTCCCTCTATATATCCTTGGTCTTGATCAGTCATAAGCCATGACTGTACTACTATGAAAAGACTGTCCTTTATATGAGACTGATGATTGTCTTTTACATGAATTTTGGCTCTCATGATTCATTCTTCATACCACTGTCCTATATTTGCATACTCATCTTTGAGGTATTGTCATGCTTTGTCCTTTATTATGGCACCCTCATGTGGACTTTAGGCTGTACCTTCTTACACAGGACTGTCATGCTTGCTCTGCCCTTCCTGAAATGACTTGCATAAGGCTACAAGGGTCTCAACCTTTCTTTTCTTCTCATGATTGTCCTTCTTTGATAAGTGACTGTGCTAATGACTGTCCTATGATGCATATCACTGTCCTTCGGTTTCATTAATAGGTCTCGCTATATCGTGCCTTCAAGACTATCCTGATCATGCCACAGTGGATGGACTATTAGTTGTCCTCTTGTGAACACAAGATTGAATTGTTGCCTTTTGTTTCATTCTTTTATTAGCAGTTTCCATGAACATCTTGTAGACCATTGCTCGTTGTCTTTTTTAGATGAAAGCTCTTATCATTTGTGATTATCATATTCCATATTATTTACCCCTTTTGACTGTAATTCCAATGACTATTGTCACAAATGACTGTCATTAGTTGGTATTATGTTCATTCATAGCCTTTCACTTTTTGAATACCATACAAGGTCTCTTGAATCACCATTATATCATCTTGATGCCATTGTTTCATCTTCATAAATCCTTCATCTATCAATGCTTGGTATGACTGTCATGGCTTTTGTCATTTGTGACTTTTCATATCACATGCCTCATTTGATGACCTCTCTTACATCTTCCATCACTACTCAGTGTTCAAAACCATTGTTCTCTTATTATCTTAGACTTCACTAACTATCCATTTGGTTATGATGACATTAGTTAATGACTCTCATACATTGTTCCGTAAGTATATGGACTGTCATTTTTAAGAAATTTTTGTAAAAGAAATAAGAATATGTAGGCTGTCTTCAATGGTGTGCACATTATAATAGTCATGGTAGACTACCTTTTGATAGTGTCGCTGTCCTATTGTGGTAGGGATTTTCCTCCTTCTAAGTGCATTAGAAACTTGATTGTCTCTTTGTAACTGACTAAAAACCTTCATTTACAGACCTGTGATATTTCTCCTTTTTACTGTGGTTCATGAGTGTCTTCCCTTCTCATCATCTCAGACCTGCCATCTTTTATATGACTATCCTTTTGTATGACTACCCTACTGCATGCTCATCTTTGAAGCACTGTCCTCTTGTGGTTAATATAGACTGCCCTTTTATGGGTTAATTTCCTTCTTCACTTGTGATTGTCCTTTATTTTTATGACTGTCACTGCCCATCTTCAATTCTTGATAGGACTGTCCCCTCTACTCAAAGTGACTATCCTCATACTAGCTTTTGAACTCAACCTTTAACTAAGCTTGTCATCTTGTATTTGGACTGTCTTGTAACCATTTGAAATGACCTTTGGCTTCATGAAACTCTGTCTTCAATCACCATTACAATCATTTTCTATCTTTTTTCTTGACGTGACATGTGACTCTATGGACTGTCATGCTTTTTCTTTTATCATTTCATGGTATTGCGACTGTGACACTCCTTATTGCATTTGATTTGACTGTCTGCATGGTGATCCCTTTCTTGACTATCATGTCATTGACTTCCCTTTCATTCTTGATGTAGACTACCATACACAATTGTTTTGCACAGTCCACTACCTTTTTTTCTCATGACCATAGTCATAAGCATAGTTCATCTTCTTAGTTAACTTTCTCCATTTGTAAATTTGAAACTTGCATTTCAAATTCACACTTTGAGGATCTCAAAGACTGAGCTTCTTCTGTGAGTAAAGATAACTGAAATTCCAATTCCTCCATGCTAGAACTACTAGAATGTTGTTCTTTAAATTTTTGAATATCTGCTTGCAGTTCCACAATTCACAAACTCAAGCTGGTTAATTGTCCCTTGAATATGTTCTTCTCTAGAAGCATAACTCTCTAGCTTCTGCTTAATCTGAGAAACATGTGCATCATGTTCACTGGCCATCTCCTCTACCCTTCTTTGATGACTGTCCTTGGTAAGGATTGTCTTTTGTGTCATGGTGGCATTGTGAAAATCTTCATCTGACATTGCATAGCCCATAGTTAGAAGCATAAATCCTTAAAAAATCACGATTTATGCGATTTTTAAAAAATCCTCAAGCTTGCCAATCTTTTCAGGATTTTTTGCAAACCGTTGACTGGCAAACAATTGTTGAAAATCACGATATTTTTCGTGTTAAAATCGCAAAAAAATTGCCATAAATCGTGCTAACAACTCCCACGTTTAAAAACCCTAAATTTGGCACATTTTTTGCTATAAATCAAGGTCACAATAAGTTAAGGGTGATCGTCATCGACTATGCAGTCTACTCTACATACACGCGCGAACAAGTTCCTTTCTGCTTTGAACTTTAAGATCGCAATCTTGCCAATATGCCCTAAAATAAAGTAAACCACAGCAAAATAAAGCAAGGGATTCTTCTTCTATCAAAATAAGCAAATCTTGTCATTTTCACTAGTCATGCCTATGTAAGGTGACCTTATAAATGATTATAGCATTTACCACCTCCATGCCAAGAAAACTTCAGAAGCTAACTTTGATGACCAAGTTAGTCAAAACTGTACATATGAAACCTGTACAAAGAATGAGCAGTCTACACCAAATCAGTCCAAATTGTAAATAACTTTATTGAATCATTTTAAGTTCATTGTCTGTTTACATGTTAGGTGATAGGCTCAACTCTATTGCCCTTAGATAAAACATTGATCGAATTTTTCCTAGAGATTTTGAAGTCCTCATATGGCCCAAGTTTGTCCCAAGGTCCCCCAAAAAAACAATTTGTGGTACCTATACAAAAATCAACGATCATACTACTTTGTCTCTCTTTTTGTCATAGATTAATCATCATTTAAATGTCAAGTCAAATCAGTTATAGTCTTCCCCCTGTCAAGTTGAAGGCTTATCATGTTTTGGTCTAGTTTTTTAGCTAACTCTTGCAAAATGTCCAAGGTTGTACTATTCCAAAATGAAAAACGATGAGGTTCCTCATTGATGATGACTGCAACAATGAAATGAAAGTATGTAAATGTCTAATACTAAATCTATAACCTCCATAGCCTATAGGCACTTTACTTTACATAGTGAATATTAAAAAAACTTATAAAATAGCTCTCAAAGGATTTCAATCCCGCACCCAAGCTTGAAATCAGAGACAGTGCATACCCTGAATTCAGACTCCATTCTCTGATTGCAAGCTTGCGCAGCTTTAAAGAGTATCTGCCTAAGATTTTAACCATTCTCTTGGACTGGTAATGCATTGTCTCTGATTTCAAGCTTGCACAGCTTTAAAGAGTATCTTCCTAAGATTTTAACGCTTAGCAAATCCTTTATTTTATCACACTTACTTTTTCAACCTCCACTTTATTTCATTCATGCCATTGCCTTCTCAAAGCTTTTGGTCACTTGTATCATTTATGACTCCTTCATACACTAGCCTTTTCCACTTTTCTTAGATGTCATTTCTGCAAAAAATTTACATTACAATTGATTCCATATCTCAAATATACACCACTCTATTGTATGAGGTGCTCACCAATCTTTAGTTCACAACCTAAGCAAGAAACAGATGCCTTTAAGCTCAAGAAACATAAACTTGATAAACAACATGCAAGCTTTCTACAATTCATGGGTTAAAATCTCTATTTTATTTGCTCTCTATCTCTATGCTATGGAAATGACTTTAAATTTCAAAAAAAAGTAGCATTTGTCTCTTTTTTTACAATTTTTTATGGTTTTTTCAAATCCGATTTTTTCCCAATTTTTTCAAAAAATCCTGGACTTTTGGTTTGCCAATTTTTTCCCCAAACGATTTTTGCTGCTATGGCCGACTCCATACAACTTTGATCCATTTTGATGAAACTGTGTATCAACACTGTCACCCATGAAAAAATGTTCTTGGTTGTTTGATTCCTCGTGATTTTTTGTGACTAAGACATGATTTTATCCTCCCTCTCACAGACCTTGCCACTGCTCTGTTCTCTATGTTATCATGCATGTAATTGTCCTCTAAGTTATTATGATCTTCTTGTAGAGTCTTCAAGAACTATCATGACCATGACCTGTAACTTGCAATTCATAATGGTCAGTCAATCTTCTTTCTCTCCTTATTAATGGTCTCCTAAACTTCTCTTAAAGACACCACTGTCATCAACACTATAGAGGCTAGACTGTCACAAAGGATTGGTCTACCCTTGAAGGGAGGATGTTGAACCTCTTTAATTTTATCATTGTATTCCATCTTGTATGATCATTTCGGTGATTGTCAATCATCAATGAGCAGGATATAATATCCTTCTTTACTCTCTAAAGACCTTGCCCATGCTCATACTTTTTCTTAGGTCTGTCATAAAACTTTATATTGTTCACTGCATCTTGTCATTCTATCTTCCTAGTAGACTTGGTATCCTTTCTCTCTGCACACTGTGATTTTAGATTGCCACTCATACATCTCACTGTGCTTTGTCAAAGATGACATGTGCCCTTAGATGGACTACCCATAACTCCTCTAGTGAAATGACTGTCTGTAATGTCCCCTCCAAAGTGAGACATTTGTATTCACTAGATTAGCCTATCATTATGACCCTCGTAGGCTAATGAAGGTGACGAGAGGGGAGGATTGTATCACCTCCAACGCTCAATGATGATCAGCTTTGGCTTTTGTTTGAGGCTTCCAGGACTCAGTTTGCTCAACTTACTATTTATAGTAAGTCAGATTTGGACAGAGTGAGACCCTTACTATTTTTAGTAAGGCATGTGATCGTATGGAGAATCATCTGATGAATCCCCAGTTCAATTGGCATGATGAGAAATGATGAATTTAATGTTATTTGGCTCAAATAACATTAATTAATTAAAAGGGTGATATTTTAATATTATAACTTAATGTTATGACTTGAGGTTCAAAACGTCATTAAAAGGGGGCCAAATTAATGAATTAATTATTGGGCGCCAACTCCTAAGTTTTTAATGAAATATTAAATAATGCAAATAAATAACATTTTTTATGTTATTAAATGCCTTTTTGGAGAAGTTCGACTTTCTCATGAAGGGGATATATATTTCATTTTGGAGTCTTTTTGGGATTCATTCGATTGAGCTTGTTGTTGATGAGTTTGTGTCTGAGAGTGAAAGCCAAGGGTTTTCAATCCTCAAGCCATTGGAGAACATTCCTTCTTCAGTGATTGCAGCCTTTTGAAGCAGTGAAATATCTGTTGAATTTGGCAGACAGGAGGGCATCATTCAGATGTTCTATTTGCACAAATAGGAAGGACAATCTGAGGGTTTGGTTACATATTTCAGAGATTGCAAGAGTGATAGAAGGTGATTGCAGATTTATCCGTTGTAGAGATAAGTCAGATTCAAAGAGGTACGGCCTTGGGTTATCAGCCTTCATTTGCAGCAAGGGTCGGCCATCTCAAGGAGTTGTTATTAGAGGCTATCAAAAATTCCAAGAAAATTCATAAGGGGGCGCCCAGACCTAAGGAGCCAGCCATATCTTTCGTGATAAAAAGGCAGCCTATTGAGTGAGAGTCAGACCATTCGTGAAGTTGCTTTTGGTGAAAGTGACGGCTATTTGCATGTTTTCCTAATAGAGATTAAATTTATGATTGTAATAATCTGTTCTCTTGAATATTGAGCAATAAAACATATACTGGAGGAGCTATTATCATAGTTGTTTGTGTTTCTTTATGCTTTGCATTTTATTTCTTGATAAGCATTTCAAAAAAACAAAAAAGGCAGAAAACCCTCATAAAACACCAAACACACAAAACAAAAAAACCAGCATCAGAAACTAGGGCACGAAGTGTTCTTACTTTGGTATCTGAGCCTTAATCCTGCCATCCTGGAAGGTTGAAGGCACATGACAAGCCACCACAAATATTTCACTCACAGTAAAGGGGAATCAGAGACAGATTGTCAAAGGGATAATCTGTTTGCAGAGGAACCATTGGCAGAGATGGGTGACAGGACCGAAGAGATTCCATAGAGGAATGAAAGAAGAGATGTGGATAGGGGTGAAGAGCTCTTTGAAAGAATGGCCAAGGCATTCGAGGGATTTACAGCCACCATGCAGTAGTAGATACAGTAGAGCAGGGCTATTGAGGAAAACAGGATGACAAATAACAGGGATCAGGATGATGACAGGAGTGTAGCAAGATCACGGAGAGTGCAAAGAACACCTTCCCACACTGCAGATAGGCCGACTTGACCCACTTTTTTGAGGGAAGAGTGAGCTGAGGAGAATATTGAGGAGGTTGAGGAACCAACCTATGCAGATGCATTTATGGCTGCCCATGATGAGTGGTGACAGAATTGACGAGAATACGTGAGCTCATGCTTTGGTCGGTTATTGCAATCGAGGGATGGATTACTCTGAGGAATGTGAGGGAATAGACACAGATAATAAGCAGGAGCTTGGGAAACCGCCGCGAGCCAAGATCACCCTGTATTTTGATGTATTATAGCAAGGAGTAATAATAGCCGCAGATCTTGGATTCATAGGCTGGACACCTTTTTGACACTTCAACCTATGTCTGAGGAAGAAGCAATCAAGTTCGCCACGTTACATCTAGAGGGAGTAGCCCATGATTGGTGGTATCAGGGAATGGTTACACTGTAGCACGATCATATCACCGCTTATGAGGAGTTTGTGGATAGGCTGGTTGATCGTTTTGATAAAAAAGATCCAGAAGTCTATTTCAGGGACTTGGCATAGCTTAGCCAGACTGGCAGCTTAGAGAGCTATATTAGTGATTTCTAGAAGTTATCTGTAATGGTGACAAACATTTTGGAGAGGAGGTTAGTTGTGCTCTTCATAGAGGGCTTACTGGAACCATTATGTGGGTGGGTCAAGGCTTTCGATCCACCAACGCTGCAGGAAGCAATGAAGAAGGCAAGGAGTATGGAACTTGCAGCCCCATCTAGCAAGTTCGGGTCCTCAAGCAAGTTTGTCTCAAAGGGCTCTTCACATGCACAAAGGAGAACACCACATTTATGTGGAAACCCGATAGGGAAAAACTACAGTGAGAGTTAACTCATAATATAAAGGCTCACTACCAAAAGGATGTGCAAGAAAGATCATTGCCTTAGAGCAAGATACAAAATGACTTGCAAACCTAAAGCCAACACAACTTCAGGGGCAAGATACAAAGGACCCAATGAGATTCACTATCTTAGAGTAGGATACAAAGATTTAGATAAATATTATAATGTTTGTCAACATAACACTTTGCTAACTTAGGCATTATAGCACAATTGATCTTTCCTTTCACACACTTTAGCACTATCACTGTTGGATATTCAATAAAATTTATACACACTTCTTTCCACTTGTACACTACTCCCTCTTGTTACATTTGAAATTATCTTGCATTTATATCCACTGTAACACATCACAACTTCAATTAGGTTGGCCATGAATAAGATAAGCAATGAATTCAACTGGTCAACCGCCAAAACATAATGTGGTCCTATCTAGAAGATAGAGAGGACCAAAAACAATCTTAGCACTTCTTCCAATGTGACCCAAAATAATTTACATGTAGGCGCACATCAACCTACGTTGACATCAAGGAAATGTGTGGATGAAACATTGAAGCACACAACTAGTTGTCTCAAAAGTGTACTACCAATTGAATTAACTTGATGCGGTCCCAAAAAAGATAGGTAAGGACCCAAACCTATCATAAAACATCTTCCATTGTTGGTGCATCCCCCCAAGCACACAACCCAAACAAAGGAACAAGCCCTATCGACCAAATATCTACAAAAGACCAAGAAAGCCAACTCAAGACACAATGCGGCACCAAACCGACCAATTACCAATGTGTGGATCACATGGGGATGTTCTTTGAACACCCAAAAAAACTTCCATACACTTCTTTCATACTGTCATTCCATCAACAACTACCACATATCAAATAGGTACATGATACTTCATTTAAGAAGCACAAAATGCTTAATCATGAGATATAACATTAACATATTAGCTTGCGGACCACATCAACACATGAGATTGGCATTGTGACACTGCACAGACATTGAGAGAGCACTCACCAAGTCATATGAGTAGAGATATCAATGCGAAGAAATATGAAGCATTTCTTGGACTAGTCTAGACAACCAACAACGCTGCCAACCTTTTGCATTTCATAGAATCTCCTTGAAAACATTGATGAGTTGAAAATATGGGTGTGCAACATCCATGGAGCACTAACATTAAGTCCCAAACCACAAGGTAATATCTTTATCAACAAAGGAATGTGGAGCATTCTCCAGACAGATTTCAATGCAGCATCCTAAACTAGAACATATAGGCAACTTATGGAGGCTATAGTTTACTTTCAACAACTCATAAATTATCAAGAACAATAGGAGAGAGAATAAGTTATACTATAGACATTCAACAACATCTCTCCACTATCAATCATGCTTCTAATCCTCATCTTAATACTTCTAATCCTCATCTGAATATATAATTATAAAGTCAATTCTACTGATAGTAATGATGCATTATATGAACTTCAACAACTCTTCTTTAAATAAGGCATGACATCCAATCATGAACTTCAAAAATTCTTCTGCAGATAAGGCATGAAATCCAACTATGGACTTCATCAATTCTTCTTTGATAAGGCATGACATCCAACCATGAACCTCATCACCAATGTTTTTGATAAAGGTTAAAAAAGGTTTTGAAGGGACCCGAAACCCTTTACAAACATGAACACGACTATAGAAAAGACAGCCTATAGCCAGCCAAAAAAACCAGCTCCAAAACAAGACTCTTCAAGATTTACATTTAGCATTTTTCTTGTGGGAGTGGACAGTCATGTCTAAAGAAGGCCTAGAGATTTTAGCTTTCTTTCCCATTACAGTAATCTAGCCTTCCTCCACTTGTTGCGCCTTATCAAGCTAGGCCAGCTCACTATTATCTTGAAGATGAATGCCCGACACCAAAGTCTTAGAGATTTCATCGTTACTCCTTTGTGCAGGCAAAGACATATCTGAAGAGTTACCAGACAAGGAAGCCTTGGTGCTATCACCAGGACTGGCCGCCTGAGACCTAGTCACCTATTCAAAAGGGGCAGCCATAGCAGCCCCGCCATTTGAGGCATCCGGAGGGGATGCCCCAAGACCCTGAGGTTCAACAACAACCACCTCTAAGAAACTCCTAAGTTGATCAAATTTCTTCACAACTGTATAATGTTGTAATGAAGCACCATTCCACCAAGTAGCCTTCTTAGCTTTTTTCTCAAATCTGCATTGTGTCGCAGCATGTCCTGTTTTAAAACACCTTCTGCATCAGAAGGGTATTCCTTCATAATCCAAAGATTGGATCCAAGAACCCTTTGAAGATTTGAGTAAGACCTCAACAGGCAGTCCTTTTGAAACATCAATTTCAACTAGAATACGTGCAAAGGTGGAGTGATAAATATTAGAAGATTCCTCGTCCACCAACAAGAAATCACCAAGGGCTTCACCCACCTCCTCCAGAAGAGAGTCACTCCAAAGGTGGAGGGGAAGATTAGGCAATCGAACCCATATGAAAATCTTATTAAAATTTTCAGACGTAGGGTTGAAATCAGAATGCCAGGGCTTAATCATTAGCAAATATTTGTCCTCCCAGCTAAAGAAGTTGTCACATAGTATTATATTTCTGTCTTGAGCATTATCAAACTTAGTTATAGAAAACCCCTTAGCAATGGGGAAAATTTGCACTTTACCAGAAATCAGAGGCTCCCATTCAGAGGTGACCAGGAATGCAACTGAGGAAGACTTGGCCAAAATCCCCTAAAGTGACAAATCACCCCACGAGAAGAAAGCTCAACAATATTATCATTTATTTCTTCTTCTGTCTCCTCCTTAAGCTTCATAGAAATGGTGTTGGACACTGGGATAAACCTACCAAACGATAGTCTTCCAAGTCTGGAATCCGCTTTAATCCCCTTTTCCTTCTCTGTGGGACCTCTGCCCCTGCTCCTCTCCCCAACACCAGCGCCACCACCAGAACCCTTCATAGTGAACCTCATCACCAATGTTTTTGATAAAAGGAAAAATAGATTTTGAAGGGATCTGGAACCCTTAAACAAAAAGAGCAAGGCTGCAGAAAAAGACAGCTAGCAGCCAGCAAAAAAGATTAGCTCCACAACAAGACCAATCAAGATTTGCACTTTACACTTTTCTTGTGGGAGCGGAGAATCATGTCGAAAGAGGGCTTAGAGGATTTAACTTTTTTTCCTTTAACTGTGATCCACCCTTCTTCCACTTGCACCGCTTTACCATCCCAAACCAGCTTGCAACTTTCATGAGTATGAAAGCTAGCAGCAAGTGATTTAGGAGAATCATCATGAATTCTTTGCGCAGATAAAGACTTCATGGAAGAACCGCTAGAAAGGGAAGCTGACGCACAATCACCTGAAGTGGCAGACTTAGACTCAATAGGGGAGGCCCTAGTGTCCCTGCCAGAAGAGACGATAGGAGGGGGTGTCCCAAGACTCAGTGGTTTAGAGGCAACCACATCTGAAAAACTCTTATTCTGATCAACTTTCTTCTCAACCGTATAATGCTGTTGAGAGGCACCTTTCCACCAAGTAGCTGTCTTAGTTTTTTTCTCAAATCCACAATGCGCATCCGCATGTCCAGTATTGAAGCATCATCTACACCGGAAGGGAATCCCTTCATAATCCAAAGATTGGACCCAAGAGCCTTTAGAAGATTTAAGAAGGACTTCAGCAGGCAATGTTAGTCCAAATTGAATATAACAATGACAGCCAATGCCAAGGACTAACAACTTACTACTCAAGTGCTAATAGGAAGAAATATCACAAGTCTATAAATAAATGTTTTTAGTTAGTTACAAAGAGACAATCAAGTTGCCAATGCACTTAGAAGGAGGAAAATACTTACCACAGTAGGAAAGAGACATGAGTGAAAGGTAGTCTACCATAACTATTATAATGTGCATGCCATAAAAGGAAGCCTAAAGATTCTTATTTCTCTTTTACAAAAGTTTCTTAAATCCATATACTCACTAAACAATGTATAACAATCATTCACTAATTTCATCATCACCAAATGGACAGTCATTGAAGTCTAAGATAATAAGAGAATGAGAGTTTTGAACAATGAGTGGTGACGGAAGATGTAAGAAAGGTCATCAAATGAGGCATGTAATATGAAAAGTCACAAATGACAAAGGTCATGATAGTCATACCAAGCATTGACATATGAAGTATTTATGAAGATGAAACAATGGCATCAAGATGATATAATGGTGATTCAAGAGACCGTGTATGATATTCAAAAAGTGAAAGGCTATGAATGAACATAATACCAACTAAGGATAGTCATTTGTGACAATAGTCATTGGTATTATAGTCAAAGGGGTAAATAGTATGGACTATGATAATCACAAATGATAAGAGCCTTCATCTAAAAAGACAAAATGAGCAACGGTCTACAAGATGTTCATAGAAACTGTAGATAAAAGAATGAAACAAAAGGAAACCATTCAATCTCATGTTCACAAGAGGATAGCTAATAATCCATCCATTATGGCATGATCAAGATAGTCTTGAAGGCATAGTATAGTGAGACCTATTCATGAAATAGGACAATGATATGCATCATAGAAGGATAATCATTGTGACAGTCATTAGCATAGTCACTTATCAAAGAAGGAAAGCCATGAGAAGAAAAGAAAGGTTGAGACCCTTGTAGCCTTATGATAGTAATTTCAAGAAGGGAAGAGAAAGCATGAAAGTACTATGTAAGAAGGTACAGTTTAAAGTCCACATGAAGATGCCATAATAATGACAAAGCATGACAATACATCAAAGATGACTATGAAAATATAGGATAGTGGTATGAAGAATGAACCATGAGAGCCAAAATTCATGTAGAAGACAATCATTAATCTCATGTAAAGGATAGTCTTTTCATAGTAGGACATTCATGTCTTATGACTATGATCGACACCAAAGATAGACATAGGGAATAATAGATCAAGGGACATAAGTTCGAATGATAGTGGTGTTAGGATTTGTTAAGAGCACAAACCTATCACCCATCGACCTATCAAAAGGAAAATTACCAAAGATGATACAAAAATAGAGAGATGAAGGCAACAATTTATACTTGGTGATAAATAAAGTTTCAAAATCATGCATCAATTGGTAATCTTTGAGTTATCCCACACCACCTTGAAGAAATACTTATCTTCAAGTAACTTCAAATGACACATGTCATCATGTGGAAGAATTCACAAGTTGAGGCTAGAAAGGTGTAGTTTAGAGGCACTTTCAATCAGTTTAGGCCTATTAAAAGGTCTACATGGTTAAATCTTGGAGTTAGGTGAAGTTTGGAGCCATAAGGTGTATAGTTTGGAGCATTTTAGGGCCCTAAAATGAAGGTTTTTTGCCTTATATGCCCAAAAACCTAAAATTCTAATGTAAGTTGATTGAAGGCAACAATTCCAATCAGTATCATGCATATTTGAGAAGACCTATTCAAGTTCAATTGTGGCACATTTCAAGGGGCATGTAGAGAGAAAGAGGTCAAGAGGTCAAAGTCAACTCTCCTTTACAAAGCTTTGCATGATTTGTAACCAATCTAGAGGGAGTTCCACATCCATACAACTCTTGATCAACATGCAAACTCAGCCTCTTCCAGGAAGACAAGTTCAATTAAGCTAGAGGTGGCTTTTGATAAAACCAAGCATCCAACTCATTTTGGAGTTAGTTCTTTCTATTCTTATTTTTTTGTATGTAAGAGAAGAGATTGTAACTCAATTTTTGAGAGATTTTTTCAATTTAGAGCAACAAATTCATGTATTTTCAAGTATTGTTTTAGATTTGTATAAGAAAAATTACTATTTTCAATACAAAGCAATATGTTGCCTTCCCATAATACATGTGATGAGTGTTATTATGAATGATTTGATCTGATTTTTGTGATTTTTTCAATATCGAATCGTTGAATTATGTGTCATTTGAAAACATTTTTATACAAGAATATACAAAACTCATACACATGTCATATAAATTTTTCCTTCAATACTTATAGTTTTGAAAACACATTTTTCCTTCAATAAAACATGAAATATAACATTCCTTTGAAACATTTTTGTGTGAGCTTGTTCAAAATTGAGTTGTGCATAGAGTAGGATAGATTTTGAGAGAAACTATGAGTTGAAACCGTAGGTACATATCATTTAAAGTTTGGTGCATCACCTCCTAGGATCATTTCTTTTTAGTTTTAGGGTTTGTGCAAGATCATGGTGGTCCAAAAAGTGGCGATGTGAAAAAAAGGCATTTTTAACACGTCCAAAAATGCGAAATTCACGCCTTTGAATTTTTGTAGGCCCAATTACAATATCTGTTACGAACGGATATCCGTTACAAACAGATATCCGTTACGAACAAATATCCGTTACCAACAGATATCTGTTATAAAACGGATATCTGATATGAAACGAATATCCATTTTGTTTAAAGCAATGTTTATAATTGCGTCGGGTCCGACCTGAGCAATTATTATATTTTATATAACAAATATCCGTTCTTTGTGTTATAATTAAAAAAACCTGAGAGGTCATATTATATAATATTATATTACAATATATTATTATATTATATTATATTGATATTATATAATATATTATATATATTATATTATAAATAATATAATATATATTATATATAATAATATGTATTATATTAAAATTAATGTAATATATGAGAGGCCTTCAAAAATATTCATATATGGTATATGATTGGAGCAGAGAAGATTCCAGGCGCTAGGGTTCTGGTGTGGCGATCCGGTTCGAGGTCTTCAATGACATGGTGGTGGGGGAAGCTTGGCCCTCCCCCACAAAGGTAAGTTCCCTCCTTTCCCCTCTATTTTTGTTTGCATTCGTTGCCTTCCCTTTGTGTTTTGTCTAGTTGTATGTGCAACCCCTTGCAGTGTTGTTGTTCATTTTTTTCCCTTATTTGCTCTCTAGCCTGAAGGGCCTTTCGTCCATGTAAAGTGCAATGGAGGGGGGCACGCCCCCCCTTGAGCCCCTTGAAGGCCCCGAGAAGGATGAGGGGGTTGGTAATGATTTTAGCCACCCCAAATCTTTCCGCGATGCTGTTGCATGTGAGCAATCCATCTGTTAGGATAGTGCAAAATTTGTCCTTGAGTCTATAGATGGAATAGAGGCCGTTGGTGCTGACAGAGGGAAGCATTGTGTGCTTCCTTCGGGTACCACTGTGATTGATCCTAATGTCAATATGTTTGAGTCTATTCTTAAAGAAAGGGGTAGGTTATCTGAGGTTGTAGTTTTCATGGCTGTCGTTAACCTGGAGAACCTCCCTGTGAGGAAATATCTTGATAACTAGTTTAACTCAGTTTGGCATAAAAAACTTAATGTTCAAATCTCCTTGTGTAGAATGATACAAAAAGGATTATTTTTAATTTATTTCAAAACTCATGATATGCAAGAAAAAAATCCTAAAGAAGCCCTACTGGAGCGTCAGAAAGTCTGTGTTTAGGGTTCTTTCCTGGTCTCTAGGAGAAAACTGTGATGAAATTCTTGCCCTTTCAAGCCCTAGGTGGTTGCTAATTAAAAAAATCCCTCAGGATATGTGGTCTTTTGTCCTGCAAATCATTGAGCCGTTTGGGAATGTGATCAAGGTGCCAGACCTAAACGTGAGGGTTCTCGCCTCCCTCAACCCGGTGGTGGAGTTACCTGGTAACATAGGGATTAAAATGGATGGCACCACCCACATCTGCCCTGCTGAAATCCTTGGTGGGATTGGTGCGTGCTATCTTTGCAGGAAGGAGGGTCATTTGAGAAAGAATTGTTTGCTAATTTAGAGGATTGGTGGTCAGGCTAATGCCATGTCGCCCGAAGGTTTTAATAATTTGGCCTCCTTGGATGAGGTGGAGGTGGTCTCAGGTAGTGCTGCTATGCCTCCCATCTGTGCAGAGGCTCCTCCTAGTGTTCCCTTCCCCTCGGGTTCATCTCTTTCCTCCCCTGTCTCTCCTTGTGTCGCTTGCTCTTCACCCTCTTCTCCCCCCATTCCCCCCCTCGCATTCTGTTGCCTGCCCGTGGTCTCTACTTGTAACCCCTTCTCCCCCCTATCAGCCAAGTTTCCTAAAGCCTGTCTATTTTTGTCCCCTCCTTCATTGTCTCCTTTTGGTTTTCTTTTTTCCACTCTAGTAGTCGTTGTAAAGAAAAATGCTTAGCAACTAGCTTTAGAAACCATCATGAATAAAGGTGAGAAACGAAAAGTTAACAATTAGAAAAAAATTGAAGTTATTAAAACCTACGTGAATGGTGTAGTGGTTGATGAAGAAACTATGATAACTAATACTCAAGAATGTGAAAATAAAAAAGAAAATGGAAACCCTTCCATGGTCAAAATATTAATCTCTTCATTTGAAACTAACCAACCTTGTAAGAATCCTTCGGGATCTGGTAATATCTTGTTGAGTCCTAATCTCAGAGTTGCTACCTCTAACCTGGGTGAGGGCAAGGTGGCCACCACAGGCAACTGTGGTGGTTCTGGTGCCTCAGTGATTGAGGACACTCTTGAATCTTTGTCCGACTTGGTCAAGAGGTGGTTTGTAGAAAAAGGTGTTGTTCTTGAATCCGTGACCCCAAATCCCCTTTTGACTAGTGAAACTGCAAGCCATGTTGGGATTCCTGATGGTGAGGAGACCACTGGAAGCAAAGGGGACATCCCCACTGAGTTAAGTGAGGAGGACAGCTTGGGTGGTGTAAAGGATATTGCCCCGTCTGGGGAAGTTGCTAATAAAAATAGTGAGGAGGTGCAATATATCCCCAAAAGTCCTATGGAGGAACATGGCCCTACTCCTAAAGAGCCCAAGAAAAGAGGAAGGAAAAAAGGTAGTACTGTTACTATCTATAAAAATGTTGCTGGTATCAACAAGGGGAAGAGGAAGAAAACTAGTTTAGTATTGGTTGTTCCCTTCCTTAAGAGATTGGAGAATGAAGAAATTATAATCAAATATTTTGAGATGTTCAAGATTCCTAAAGAGATCTCTAATCCCAAAGTGACCAATGATAGTTAATTGTACCTCTTGGAATGTTAGGGGATTAGAGTCCCCTGAAAGGAAGTATGTGGTAATAAGGTTCCTCAATCTGGACTAAAACAATTATTTTTTGTTTTTGCAAGAAGTCAAGGCTGTAGGCTTTATGCTTGAGACTAAATTGAAGTTCATTTGGGGGAATTCAGTAGCTTTCGACTCCAATCATGAGAAGGGTAGGGGAGGTATTTCCATTCTGATGGATAACAAGTGGAATGCATTTCTCACCAACTTTGGGGTCTCTCCATGCAACAGAGTTGTGTGGGCCACCTTTGAGAGGGGGGATGCCAAATTTGGAATTTTTTCAATCTACGCTCCCAATGATTACCTTGGGAGGTGTGAGTTGTGGAAGTGGCTAATCAGGCTCCTAGAGGTCCCTTGGATTATGGGAGGTGAATTTAACATGATTGAAAATGGGGAAGACAAAAAAGGTGGCATTAGTATGGAGTGGAAAGGTAGTGAGAAGCACCATTGGTATAGAATGAAAAACAAGCTTAACATCCTTGACCCTCTTGAAGGGATGAAACAGGAGAGAAAAGGTGTATGGTTCTCTTGGTGTAATGCTCATAAAGGTGGAAAAAGAATCTACAACAGGCTAGATAGGTTTTATGCCAATAGAGACTATTGCAGTTTTGAGCCCAACAACAATGGTAGCAAAGTATTGGTTTATCCCTACACCTTATTAGATCACCATCCAATCAAGGCCAAAATAGCAATAAGTAATGGTGCCAAGATTAACCCCAAAAGTAGGGAAAATTTCATCCTTAACACTCGTCTGTTGAGGGATAGAGATTGTTTTGAGGCTATAAATACCTTGAGGGGTATTAACAAATGGATGTTAAAGGATTTTGATCCTATAGAAAGATGGAATCAGAATGTGAATTCCTGGAAGTGTATCTTTCAAACTATAGGAAAGAATAAAGCTATGGATAGAAGGAGAAAAGATAACCATCTTCAGGATGAGCTCCTGGTTGCTGAAACAAGGATTCAGGAGAACCCTACAAATGAGCACCTCTTTGAGGAGCTCAATAAGTCAATTCCTCTCTTAGAAGGTTATAGGCCAATAAAATTCAGGGGTTGAAGGTTAGGGTCAAGCTCAACTGGTTGAGGAATGGGGAAAAAGGATCAAAATTATTCTTCAGATACATAAAAGAAAAAGCCTTGAAGGAGCAAATTGATAAGATTTGTCACAATGGGGTGACCCTATCAAATTAGGAAGAAATTTTACAACAGTTCACTCTTTACTACAAATAAATTTTTAGATATGAGGACAGTGGGGAAGGGTGTCAGGAAGCAAGAAAAAAAATAAAGAGGCTAATACCTGCAAAAATTTCTAAGGAGGACAGTGCCCAGCTTTCCACTCCCATATCTAAAGATGAGATCAAAAGGGCCATCCTCTCAATGAGTAATGATAAGTCTCCTAGGACTGATGGGATTCCTGTTGAATTCTACAAAGTTTTCATCAATTGGGTATGTGAGGATCTCCACCAGGTCTATATGGAGGCCTTTGCAAAAGGTTCTTTGGGATCATGTATCAATCAGGGCTTGATTAAGCTGCCGCCAAAAGATGGGGATAAAATGTTGATAAAAAATTGGAGACCTATCACCTTGTTGAATGTTTCTTACAAAATACTTGCAAAAGTCTTAGATTAAGACTTACCAACATCCTCCCTAAGTTCATTAACGCGACTCAAATGGGGTTTATCAAGGGAAGATATATCCTTGAAAACTTGATAACTAGTTGGGAAGCTCTTGATTGGGCCAAAATATCTCATCAAAATGTTGCAATGTTCCTCTTGGACTTCGAGAAGGCGTATGACAGAGTGGAATGGTCCTTTCTAAAGATGACTTTGGAAGCATTCGGGTTTCCTCAAGAGTTTTCAAAAATGATTGGCACTCTCTTAAATGATGCTTTAGCCCTGGTGGAGGTGAATGGAATTAGGTATGATGCTATAAAGTTGGAAAGGTCAATTAGACAAGGGTGCCCTATTGCTCCTGCCCTGTTTGTAATTGCTTTTGATGCTTTGCACTACTTGCTAAGAGAGAATAGTTTGTCCCCCAAGGTCAAATTTTTGACCTTGCTTGACAATGGTGAACTTCTAAATATTCAGTTTGTTGATGACACCTCTATCTTTTTGGATCTGGAAGAGGAAAATGTTAACAAATTAATGACCAAGCTTGAGCTTTTTTGTCTTGCTTCCGAGGCTAGGGTCTCAAAGGAAAAATCCATTATGTTAGGATGGCTTGATACCCCTCCTAACTAGTTGTAGAAGTTTGATATTCAATGGGGAGGTCCCAAAAAGTAGGTTAGATACCTAGGGATCCCTTTCTCAGTCGTGCCCAATATCAAGGACATGTGGCAGTGGTTAAAAGGAAGAATTGAAAAAAAATAGATGGGTGGAACACACACTACTTGTCTCTTGTTGGTAGGACACAGGCCAGCCAATTTTTTTTGTCTTCTTACACCGTCTACTTTACTTCAATTTGGTTTTTCAACAACTACCAAATCAATGAAGTCCAAAAGAAAATCAAGAATTTTATTTGGTCTAATGGGAAAGGTAAGAAAAAATTGCACTCTGTCAAGTGGGAATGGTGTTGTCTGGAAAAGGCTAATGGGGGATTGGGCCTTAATGATCTCAAGAAACATGGTGTAGCTCTTTCTGCAAAATGGGTTATCAAGGCCCTTGATGGAGATCAACCTTGGAAGGTTCTAATCAGGAACAATATTTCACAAGCTGTTCCTAAGATGGAAAGTTCTTGGAAGGGTCTCCCTTTCAGTGATCTTCTCTTCACCAAGTACCCTATACTACTTGCAGGTTCACTAGTATTTAGGATCATTTGGAAAGCCAAGGAGTCTATAAGGGATAAAATCTCTTGTCCTCTCTTGTCTGATCCTAGCTTCAACTTGATCCACCCTAGAAGGTCCATTTGGTGGAACCTTGAGCATCATGGGAAGCCCCTATCCTTGTTGTAGGGTTTCTCAACAAAAGAATGAAACCATGAGGGCATCAAGACCTTCAATAATATCTTCAAGGATGGCTTGTTGGTTGCCTGGGATCAACTAAGGGAAGATTATGGGTTACCTCCCTCTAATTTTAGAACTTACTCTGTTATCAAGGAAGCCTGCAAAGGTTGGATTAACAACATACATGTGGAAAATTGGAAGGATGTACCTTTGAAGTTCCTGTGGAAGGGCTCTCTTTCTTTGCAGGAGGTCAAAACTAAATTAATCTATAAGGAAATCCTTAAATCTTGCACTCCCACTGATTACCTCAACAAGATCTGGAGGACTAACTTAGAGGATAAAGTTTGGAAAAAAAACCTTTTGTTTTCTTTGGCACAATGGTATTGATGCCAAAAAAACTTGCTTTAGATGGCTTGTTCCGCTTCAAAAAGTTCCCTTTAAATTGAAAAGCAATGATATTGATATGTGTGAAATTTGCAGGGTACTTGAAATTGTTTTGCATATATTTTTTGACTACTTTTATGCTAATGAGATTTGGAATCTATTCTGGAACAGTAATGAAAGTTTGGGCTTGAATGGGAAAGTTAATTGGAAAGATATGCTTTTGGGTTTTGATAGAAAGATGAGTGAAAATCTGCACTTGTTTTGGCACTTACTTTCAACTAAATTTTTCTGGGTTATTTGGAAGGCAAGGAATGAGGACAAATACAATGGGGTTAGGAGGTTGCTTACTGAGTCAAATAATAGACTCATGTTCTTCAATGTTGCTTTGTAGGTTGTGGACACCATGGGGAGTGCTGAGGAAAAATTCCATGAGCTACTTAGTCAATAGAAAGGAGGCAGGTACGAGCATCCCAATCTGACAACATTTATGCAGGTGTTGAAGGCTTTCAAAGATGAGTTCAAAGAATAGGTTAAGAAATGGAAGAATGTCCAGGAAAACATAGGACCCCAACTGTTCACCAACTCCATGGATGAGGCTGAAGGAAGGTTATCCAATGAAGAACTAGATGCTATCAACACCCTAGTAAACTGGGGTGTTATGGAAGGTTGAAGCTGAATTAGGCTCGTGGGAGTTGGTGATAATGCTGTTTGCAGTCTAACATTCCTTATCTCTGCCCGCCTTCTCCAGATTATCTTGATGCCTTATGTATTCTATGTTTTT
>VDFB02000007.1:81184490-81217802 GCA_007258455.2 Sequoia sempervirens
TCGACCCACAACCACGGTCTTAGTGCGAACTACCTCACGATCAACGATCTGTCCACAGGCTCAAGAAAACCCGCTCTGATACCACTTGATGAAGGCACAACCCGAGACACAGAAAATAACCCACAAATAAGAGAATAATTTTATTATTCAGAAAATGGAGCTTCTTACATGCAGAGGATCTCAAATCCCCAAGTTCTACAACACATGCAAGTTACAGACAGCTATAGAATAACCCTTTCGCAATATGCGAGCTTGTCCCCCAAAGAGTTACCCAAAAATATTAGAAACCCGCCCATAAATAGAGCTCCTCTTTAGTTTGGAGCCAAAACAACATTAAAATTTGAGTTTAGGCGGTTTGGCGTCGAAAATTACAACTTGAAGTTCAAATTTCAAAAGAACATTTGCAATTGTATCTTCTAGAAAGTGCGCCAACTTCTCGGGGCCATAACTTTTGATCCGGGGCTCCGATTCGCGAACCGTTTGAACCGTTGGAAAGGTCTCGAAGTCAAGAATGTGCTCAAAATCTGCTACGCTAATTTTGGAAAGTTTTGGGGCCAATCCGGAAGCTCTAAGTGCCTCAAATCCAACTCGAAAGATTTTCAGGTGCAAATCTGGGAAACTAAAACTGCAGTATCTTTCAACCCAGGAACTTCATTATGATGAAAAGGGTATCCAAAAATGTAAAAACATCTAAAAATTGAGAAACTTGAAAATTAACTATTTTATTGGGTGATGTAAGATTGCCCTTACACCACTGGATGCTCCTGCATCAAAGGTGCCCTTGAGGTACAAACATCTATGGAAACAATGGGTACCCAGGGAACTTCCTCCAATAAACACTGATTTTTGTGTCAACGAGAGGATATATCGCATAACATCATCATTATTACATGGTTTGGGCCTATTTTCCATGGATGGCATAAAGTTCTGTTATGAAAAAGTTACTGAATTGATGGAGTATGTCGGACCTTGTTACAATTACAAAGATTAGATGCAGCTAGTTCGATATACACGAAGTATGTGTAGGTATGCACTATCAACAAATTATATACAACTAAAAGATAAGGTTCAAAATAAAGGAGTGGTTGTGTACATTGATGGAAGGCCAAAAGCATCAAGGAATATTGCAAGGTTTATTAATAGTACATGGCCCGGGTCAACAAATAAGCAATCCAATTGCATATTCGAGGCGTGTGAGGGAAACCATGTATTCGTATATGCAATAAAATCAATAACTATAGGGGAAGAGTTTCTAATCGATTACAATTTGAATTGCTTAGATACAAACACAATTACTATGGGGGTGGTACATACTATATACCATTTTACCCAACCTCCAATTAATGACTCCAATATACCATTTTATTATTATGTTTTTTTTCGTAAGTCTATTGGTTTCATTTTAGTAGTGTTTTTTTATATTTAATTTTTGTCACAACAGGACATTGATCGTATGGGGAAGGCTTCGGACCAGACCATAGATCGTGATGCATCTTCAGGTGCTTCTACCCGATAGGTTTACCTCATTGTAATTGTACAAATTAGATACGAGAAATTTTTTTTATTAGTATGTTTTTTTCATAAGTTTATTGGGTTAATTTTGATAATGTTTTAAATATTCTTGTTGCAGACAACTGATCAGGGAAAGGCACCAACAGTAGAGGAGTGCATCCATAGGGTTGAGGTGCAATCACTATTATTGGATGATGACATCGCATATTAAACAAACCCTATCAATATGATAAGGAAGACACAAAAAAATTGTAATGAAGAAATCCTTCAATTGTTATTCATAGTGCCTCAAACAGATGAGACAAGAGAGAGGGTTAAAATATTGAATGAGAGAGTACAAAAATTGCAAGTAAGTTGTCATGAGGTCTTTAATTATAACATAAGGTCATTCATGGTTTTATAATTTGTAATCTTTTATGCCATGAACTAATATGTGTTGTTTTTACAATATTTTTTGCGTCCTCATGATGCTGCTACCCATGATCAGGGTACTGCAGGTGCTGCCCGTAGAGTAGGGGTTGGTACAAGTGTCCATCTTGATCTTCCTGCACATACATCACATGATCATCCGACCCCATCATTCGTGCCTATATTGTCGACTGAAATTTCGACAACACATAGCATGCACGCACCGGGTAGTACTAGTGATGCAAAGGCCACTAGTGTTGGTGATGTTTTAGCAACATTTCCTGGATCTTCCCGTATTACTAGTACATGAACATTTCCAATCACATTTGTGGTGATCGAGGATTTTGTTCCCATAAAGATAGAGAAGGTCCCAGGTAATTTAAAATGTTTTAATTATTATTATATATAATCCAATTGAAATTTACTTATTGATCACTCTTTTTAGATTAATGATCCCATGATCATTTTGCAAGAAATGATGTTTTTTATAAACATCTAGGTGATATAACATTGGAGCTCTTCAGTCCCACCATATGTACACGGTGGAATGCCCAAAATCAAGATTTAAAGGATGAGCTCATTAATCATTTAGTTGTGTTGTTCGGTGATAAAACATTCAACTGAACGAAGGTCCTTAAAGAAGCTAGTACATATCTAAAGTATGTGAGGGACCAATATAGGTCACATTTAGAGAAGAACAAAAAGTATGAGCAACCCCCTGTGATTCTGGAGAGGAAGTGGAAGGACTTGGTGTCAGATGGAAAGGAGAAGGCTAAAAAGAAAAAAGGAAAGACACCACCGGGCCAAGGAAGGTATGTGATACTATCAATAATGTAATTATATACTGATTACTCTTTCTTTTTACATAATCTAACATATTTAAAACTTTTCATAGGCTTCCCAACACATTGAAGGTAACAAAGGCAAGACTAGAAAAACACGGGCAACACAAACTTGGCTCTGGTGGTTATATGAAATTAGCCGCAAGAATTGTAAGTATCAATAAATGAAATATTGCATCCAAATAATAAATTGCAAACAATTTTGGTTTTATCACACCATAGAAGCAAAATTGATGATCTTATGCAAAAATGCAGGGCTCTAAATTCAACATAGCGCCCACAAAAGAGGAAATTAAGATTTCCTTCCAGCATGGCTATGAAGTCGTGGTTGAATGCCTAAGAGTCTTGACTGGGAAAACATAATCTTCCACTGCATCTGACACACAGGTAAATAAACTCAATAAAATTTATTTAAAATTGAATACTTGTGCAATCTATTCAATATTAATTTCCACCTTAAAGTAATTATGTGCCTATTTTTTTTAAACAGACAGACAATGATAATACTACACCTGATATTGGAATGCAGCCTGGTGAGGGTGGAGCACAACCTGCAAATGAAGGTCATGGTGTGCATCCCGGTACTGGATGTATTCATATGCTATACAAAACACAATATGGATTAATACAATTAAACATCTTTAATTGCAATTGGTGTATTAATTAATGTAACCTTTCGTGTTTCAACTTTAGAGCATGTAGAGCGTGATCAACATGATATTGAGCATGATCAGGCTAGAGAAGATAAGGAACATGATGTGGCCCCATGAGGTAAAGAGGACCACTCTAATGTTCTTTTAAACATATTTAATTGCAATTGGTGTATTCATTAATGTAACCTTTCATTTTTCAACTCTAGATCAAGATTTAGAGGGTGTTCAACATGTTGAGCATGAGGCTATATGACAAGATCAAGAACATGATGTGGCCCCACCAGGTAAAGAGCACCACTCTAATGCTCTTTTAATTAATAAAATACTTGTAACAATAATAACAAAACATATCAATTTAACATTTCTTTGTTATTGCAGTAGATCCCCCTTGAAGTAGCCTCCACGTCGTGATTAGTACACAACTAGGCGTACATTAAGATCAAGAGCAGAGGGCAAAACACTGAAGGGGGGACAAATGATTTAGAAAATGATATTCCACTTCATCTTTTTTTAGCTTCAAAATTAAAGAAACAAAAAAAAAGTGATTGTAATCATATTATGACAACCATATTTTTGATAATATGTAACAATTGAATGAATTAATATTATATGTTAATGAATGAATGTTATATGCTATTAATGGATGAATGAATGAATGTGAATATGTTAATGTATGAATGTTAAATGTTATTAATAGATGGATGAATGAATGTTATATGTTATTAATGGATGAATGAATGATTAATGTTATATGATCAGGTATGGGGAATTGAGAGTGATGTGAGGGGGGGGGGGGGAAATGAGCTTCCACCATCACGTGGTTGGCCTTGTTAAGTAGAGAATATTAAACTATTTTTGAAACAAAGAGAAGCTCAATCCAATTACTACATTCAAGTATCTTTTTAATTCCTCTATCTTTCATCAATCTCTTTACTATTTGAACCTCGTACAAATGTTTTACATGAAGAACCCATTATTGTGAAATCTGCCTCGAGTTGAGTAAACTGAATCCGTGCTCTACATCATAATTTCAAGTTGTTTCCATTCCATTGTTTTGATTTTAGTTTGTTTGTATGACTTTGTATGAATACCACATTGTGTTGTGTGTGGATTTGGTTTCAAAGATCTATTTCTTTTTTTTTTAGTGGTGACATAACTCTAAAATTTGACTTTTTGTGCATAACAATTTAGTGGAAAAATAGAGAGCTTTGAAGGGTTTAGAGGCTCGATTGAGATAGATACATGGATATTTGGATCTTGTTGTTGATGGGACACTTCCACTTAACAATGAAATTTTGTACCATCTGTAGGTATGCAAAAAATTCTCTACTTACATTCATTCAACTTACTGTCTTCCTCTCAAATTTATGAATTCATGTGTCATTTGAGAGGGTAACTCCATAAAGGTTTTGTCATAATTGAAGAATAATGCATTAGCTTATGTCCATCACGAAAATAACAAGGGTTATTATGGGGAATTCGATAGGAAATGAGTAGATCCCAGAGTATGCTATAGCCCTTCATACTACAACCTTGTTTATGATAGAAGATTCTTGTTTTGTGACATGGAAATAATACATTAAGTGATTGACAGACCAAGGATAGTGAACTATGTAGGAATAAGTGATTGAGAGTGACCAGGGGAAGCTTCTTTAGATGATCAACTAGATGATCAAACCACCAACTTAGCACAACTCTCTCAAATACTCTTTAAGTGGACCTTTCCAATCCACTATTCCTTCAAGGAAAAGACCCAACTCACCTAGGGTTCTTGTACTCTCACAACCAAGAGGGTTTGTAACCACTTAGATCATGTCAAATGGGACCAAACCAAAACTTAACACCCTAATTTTCACATAGGAAACTCCATTTTATCATCACTCTAACCTTTAGGCCTCTTTACCGTTCTAACCCTTGTAGCCCTCCTTGGTAGGATAGTCAGAATAAAATCCACATACAAGCCTATGCCAGGCCCAAACCACTAAAATTAGACAGGTATTATATGCCCCTACAAGGCATCAAAACCTTCCTTCATGACAATGAATAGAAAAAGAGCAATGGACCAAAACAACACTGCTCCAAGAGGCCTAATTGGTTGGCTACAATAGGACAGTTGACTATCTTGTGGATAGCCTTGTGTTGTGTGTACTTCTTCCTCCTATCTTTTATTTTTTGCACTTCTAAATTCGTTGCAACAATCAACAAGCATGGATTCAAATGTTCTAGTTCCTCTTTTAATTCCATTTAACTGCCATTAATGGAAAATTAAGGTTCAACTAATACTAAAGAACAAGAGGTTATATAGAGTTACAATAGGGGTAGAAAAAAAATGTACAGATGAAAGTGCTAAAGTTAAGTGGTTCAACAAGGGTAATCAAGCTTTTGGATTCTTATTTTATATTGAAGCAGCATAGGCCACCTTCCGACTTGAGTTCATAAATCATATTGATGATTATTTGTCTTCCAATATTTGGACCATAAACAAATAAGTAGCATTGTGAGATTATAGGTATGTAGATCATTTATTTTTTTGAAAAACTTATCATTTATAAAGTACAAACAAAGGTAGAAAATTTATTTGATTAGTTAATAAAGAATTTATTTGTGACTTATAATAACTGAAGATGCACATAAAATTGTATAAGATCCAAGTACTTTAGGGAATTCATAATAGGATATGCAGCAAGGGGGTAACTCAAGTGCTTAATACAAATATTTGGTTGCAGTGATTTGGTCAACAAACCTTGTTTGCTCCTTTGTCTAAATGCCATGTTACTGTGCATTAACTCTTGAATTATAACCATTAGGAAGCTTTATATCTCATCTGGGCATCTTTAGCTAGATCACAATATCAATTATGTATTTTTCCTAGTATATCTTTTGTTATATGATGAAGAGAGAAAACTAACTCTTTTTTTTTTGTACAATGTGAAAGAACCCAAAAGTTTCCTATCCCAAAATTCCATCCTCTTACAAAAAAGAGAATATATAGCTTTTCAATCTGTTATTGATTTATAGTTGATTCTTGAGGTCATATATTAGGGAAGTCAGCTTTCCAATGGCCACTAAATAAGTAGATCTTCCATGTATTGCTTTCCCACTTCAATTCCTTTTCAACCTTCTCTATAAATGCATATAGAGTTTCAAAATCTTTAGGTTTATCAACAAATTTTAGAGGAAATTTCTTCCCTAATGTCTTCTCAAATACAACCACCATTATTATTATCATTTGCAACCCTTGTGTAGTAACTTTGAAACTTGGTAATTTTATTGTTATTTTCTTTTGAAGTACACACATGCAAAATAGTTGTTTATGCACATAAGAGATAACAAAAGTAACCACATGTCAATTGCATACAAATTGATGGGAAGAAGATAAACACCCAAAGTTATTGAAACATCATTAGCATATCCTACAATCATTGCATTCCAAGAGATGACATCTCTTTGAGCCATTCCATCAAATAGTTCACGTGCCTTATCTATACTTCCATGTTTTGAATACATGTCTACTAGATAATTTCCAACTATAATATTTGATAAAACTCCCCCTTCAATTATGTTATGATGGGTGTCCATACCTTGTTCCAAAGCTCCCCTTTTGGCATAGGAAGGGAGGATGCTCACAAAGGTTGTCAAATTTGGCTTTACACTAGCCAATTACATTTGCTTTAAAATTTATAAAGCCTTTTGAAAAAATCTATTTTGTGCATATCCTACAATCATTGCAGTCCATGAGACGACATTTCTTTGAGGCATTTTGTCAAACAGTTCATGTGCCTTGTCTATGCTTCAACATTTTGCATACATGTCTAATAGGGAAGTTGCAACTACAACTAATGAAAATCCTCTATCCTTTATGTTTTGATGGATGTCCATACCCTATTACAAAGCTCCCCTTTTGGCACAGGTAGGGAGGATGTTGGAAAACATTGTCGAATTTGGCTTTACACCAGTCAATTACATTTTAAAAAAAAAATTACATAGTTTCGTCAAAATTTCGCCGAACACAAACGTCAAAACTTCAAAAAATGATTGACGAACTTGCTATTCCTCTGACGAAATGACCGACATTATGAAATTCCTATTTTTTTGCTATTTCAATGATTGGCTAGTGGTGTTGTGAAGTTCTGGTTATTTTCACCACTTGTTTTCTAGCTAAGATTTATCGATAAAGCAACACACGTTTTATCAAAATTTTGATGAACATAAGAACACCTTTACCATGGTGAGTACTAGTGAAGTCACGTCATGAGTTTGACATTTCAAGGTGTGTTAGTAAAGTGATGAAAATGTTCTAAATTTTTTTTGCAGTGGTTCGTCGGTGTTCCAATGATAGTTTGTCAAAATTTCAACAAACGTTCATCAGAAAATGGAGTTGAATACAGTAGTGGCATATGTGGAACTCAGAACAGTAAATAAGGCATATTGAGTTCCTTATATGTAGAAAAGAACAATGAATAAAAACCCTCAAGAAAGTAAAAGGAGAAAACTCAAACTGGAGGTGCCAAGATCCATGAGTTCTAATATTAATAGCTAGAGCCAATAAAGGGAGCACAAAATCAGGAGCTAAGGTTGCACACTTTACTAGCGGGCCATGGTATTAAATATGACAGTGAGGAATAAGTAAAAAATGAATGTGATCCTATCAATGTAATTAAGGAAATGAGATAGTGAAATAAAAGGGGGAAAACTGGTAACACACAGATAAATTTATTTTTGTACAAAGGAAGCTGATGATGTTAATCAATCATTTCAAGAGCATGATTATATAAAAATCTGAAGAATGTTGTTTCTTATTTTTCTAAGTGGTTGAGTAATATTGCAAGAGGAATTAGTGGAGATGAAGTTTTAGGTTCTCATGTTCCTTAAGAGTCAAAGGTATATGGTAGGAGTTTTCAAATTAAGCGTCAACAGGGTAAATTTTTGCAATTCAAATAACAATACACAATGCTCCCAAAGTTTGAGATATGTTAGCAAGATCAACATAATGGGTAGATCAAGTACAACTAGAGTAATTTGTTCAGGGATTATAATTTAAAGAGGAGTGCACATAATTTAATGAAGCCATGAACTAAGGCTTGTTGCAAGATAAAACCCATGTGGGTTTTCTACAGGAAAATAGTGAAACTTTTACCTTTTGCAAAAAGTATAGAACCCGTTCCTGGAGAATTTAAAATTTCAGAGATAGAGAAATCTACAGAAAATGCCACAAAATCAATGAGAGGAAAAATGGAGGTTGTGGCAAGTATATGTAGAGAATATAGAGATCAAAAGAATACAAAAAAAAATAAAAATTCAGCTTATTTCTTTAAGAAAATGAAAGCCAGAATGTATTTTGGGTCAAAACCCTCAAATACCTATAGTAGGACAAAAATCTCATGGGTTTTCTATAGAATAATAGTCATACTTTATACTTTTTCTTTTAAGAAGAAACAAAAACCACATCATTTTTTATAAGAAGACTAGAAATGCAATGGTTAAAATCAAGGTTTCATCATTTTCCATCATTACTGAAGCAAAGAAGCACCTCATTTTTTATGGAATATAGAAAGAATCAACATTTTAATGATAAGAGCTTACTAGTGAGCTCGCCATGCAAATAATTTCTAGAAAACTCCATGAAATTCCTAGAATTTGCAGAGCTCTAGAGTAACTCATGGTGGTGCTATCAGGGCGGCTTCTTCAGATCTCTAAAAGGCTATGGCAAAATGAATTGCCTCTTCTTTAGTTACAGTTTTTACCCTAATGGAGGTCGATAGTTTAAGGTATTTTTTACCTTTATTTTAAAAGGAAAGTGTAACTAATACTTTTAAAATTTATTTTTTCCTTGTATTTTTCAAAAATACCCCAGGCTATAAATTCTTTTAGACTTGATCTTCTACATTTAAATCTACAAGGTCAATCCTTGTATTTTATTTTTGCATAAAGAATGAATGTAAAGCCTTTGATTATAGTGATATTGTTATAAATCACTTTAATCAAGGTGCTATTTTTAATGTAAAATAAGATGCACTGGTGACCAACAAGGATATGGTCAAAAGGGGCTTGGTTATTTATGGAAGTTATGTTTTGCAAGCATAGTGGAGGAATGTTGGAGAAGCTGGAAAACATTTGCCTCAAATGTAGGAGGTTGTTTTTTCCAGATTGCAAACATGAGGATAACATATATGGGAGTTTATTTTGCTTTTTGGAGCATTTGAAGCAATTTTAGGTACTTTTCTTATGTTTTTATGGAGGACACAGTCATGTTTTAACTTTTTCTGCATATTGGAGCTCATTTGGAGAAGTTGCAGTTGCTATATTTTAGGCTTTTTGAGGGAATCCGACCCCAATCAGTTTTCAGGTCCTATTTTGGTGGAACTGTTTGGAGTGAGCATATATTGACTTCACTATTCATTTGTGAAGTAGTTCTTACTTGTTATTTTATGCTCTGTGACTTTTGTGAGTCCTTTGTAGAAAATACAACATACTATGTAACTCAGTTTTGGACATGAAATTCAGAGAAAGCCTTGGATGCTATTAATATAAAATTTTTCCTTCTTATTTAGTGCATTATTGTGTGTCCCACATGATTGATCAAGTTTTCTATGAGACTTTCTTCACCTCCTTTTAATTTTGTCTCATGATTTTGATACCTTTATGCATAGGTGTGTTAATGCAGGTTACAAATGGTGTCATAAAATGCAAAATGACTTCTAGCTGTGAGGTTACTCTCCTCCTTGAGGTTTGAGCTTTGGGGCCCTTCTGTGAAATATTTATGCAAAAAACATATAGTAGTAGGTAGTGAAAGTTCATTTTCTATCATTGCAACTAAGTGTTTGAAGTTCTGAGTTTCTTTGTCCTCTTTAGGTTTGGTGCATCACCATAGGATTAACTTTTTTAGTTTATGTACTCTTTCCTATCCCTTTTCTTTGCAAAAGTTGTAGTTTTAGGTGAGATCCAAAAAAGAACCAACTTTCTCTAGAGGTCCTTTTTTTCCATAAGGTCACCCACAGCCTTAGAAAAGTTCCCATGTTACACATGATTAGCTATGTCAAATTTTAGCTTGGGTGCAAATCATAGTGTTAACATCACTAATTTCTTATGTCTCTCTATAATTAAATAAATTCCTAAATTTATTTAATTATTACTTGTCTACTATTTCCTCTTGATTATTTAAATATGTCATTAATTCCTTATGTCTTCTTATAATTAAATAAATTCCTATGATTTATTTAATTATTGTCCACCTTATCCATTTTCTCCATAATTAAATAATTACTATTAATTATTTAATTATCTTATTGATTTTTCTTCTAATTTTAAATAGTCATTTATTTAAATTCCCCGCTTTCTATTTTTCCCACCAAGTAAATAGTTTGAAATAATTATTCACTATCACATGATCCCACCACTCTTGAATTAAATTATTTTTTAATTCAAAAGGTCAACATCACCTCTTGAATCAAATAATTTTAAATTCTTATTTGATTCTCCAACAACTTCATTTTCTATGCCTAATATCTTCTTGTCACATGCATTCTTGACCTTTGATTTGATTTTTCTAAAATCAAATCTCAGCCCTTCATGTCAAAATTTTCCCTAACCCTAATTGCTAGTTGTCACATGCAATTTCAGCCTTTGATCTTAGGGCTTTGTCAAACTTTCAATCTATCCATTTATCCAAAATTGAATTTTTTATAAAAAAGACAATTTCACCTCATTTGACACATCTCATGCTTGCACATTCATACTTCACCACTTCATGCTTGCAATTTATGAGTACACTTGCAATTTTGAGTCAAATCCTTCAATATTTGCTTGAGTCTTTGTCATAGGTCTTTGTTGCTCCTTAAAATCCAAGGGAAATATCATTTTACAACAAATGGAGAAGGGAAATGAAGGTTAATAATGGAGAGCATGAAGGTTGTTTGGTGAAATTGTTCATTTCTTTTATGCTAATTTCCTCCTTTGTACTTTATTATTTAAGGTTGTTTTATGCATTTTATTTCATGCTAACCTAAATTTTTACCTTAGTTACATTGGTGAACTTGATGTGAAGGACACATTTTACAGTTTTTGTATGACCTTTTCATCATTTTTTGTAGGTACAGGTATGAAACACTGTAAACACCATTTTCTGAGCTGCATTTGATGCGTTGTGACGCACCTGCGTTTGGGAACGATGCATCCGTAAAACTGAGACACATTCGACCTTTGTAGAGACACATTTGATGAGTTGTAGTGCATCTAACATCCTAAACGACACATCCATGTTGAGCCGCATTTGACAGGCATAGAGACACATATGCCTATTGTAGGTTTACTCTTAGTTTTTGGCAACATTTTCCAATTTTCTCTTTTTAGTTTTAATAGGTTAGGGATTTTACTTGTTTTGTTGTTGATTTTATAAATCTTTTTTCAATTCTAAAGAAAGAAAGAAACAAACAACCAAAATTACAAATTGCATATCACACTTCATGGTTTAAAATAAATTGCATTCACACTCATAGGATTAAAATGAACACAACTTGCACCTACACTCATCAAGGTTAAAAATTTACTTGCATTTTGAGAGCATTTTCCTAAAAATAAATTTTCTTGTCTCATACTAAGTTGGGCTAAAATGAATAAGTGTTTGAGGTGTCTTATGGTGTAGTGATAACTCCTTAGTGTGTATGCACTTCTCTTGTGCCTTGTTGCGATCTTGAGAATCAAAAACACTTAGGGTTCATTGCTTGGACACCCATATATTTGGATTTGGGAATTAAAATAAACATCTTGTGAGTGTGGAATGAAAGCTTTATGTATGCACTTTCCTCGCACCTTTGTACGATCTTGGATAATAAAAAAAAAAGTTTTCATTTTGCTTTTGTTATCTTGATTTAATAGTAAGAGTATCCTCTCCCCTTGCGTACTTGTGCAATCCTGGGTGTAAGAGAAATTGTTATTAACTCTAGAGGGCTTGCCTTGGTGGGAAAAAGTACTCACCCCAAGGCAACTCAAACTAGAAATGAGCTAAAGCTAGGATACTCTCGACCAATATATAAATGTGAATGCTACTGGAAAACTTAGCATTATAGGTGCAGATGTGTCATACATACAAGTGATTCCCTTAGTACCTGTGTGGTGTGTTAAAACCTGTAGAGCATAACCTCTACAGGCTAGGAAACCTCCTTATGAGAGCTAATCTTGCCTCATGTGTGACCACCTAAACAGGTGTCCTGAATAAAAACCATTTGTGTAGATTTCCAAAATCCTTTTCTATTTATTGGTGCAAGAGGTCGGACCTCTGAAGTTGTCCCACATACTCACGATTCTTAGTAGAGATGAAGAGTTTTTCATGGGAGATCCATGAGAACTCAAAGCTTGGTTGAACTGGAGAAGTGAGTGTCATGGAGGGGAGCTAGTGTGGCCAAGCTTCTAAGTCATCCACTAAGAATAAGTGTGATTGGTTAATCCAAGTGGGAATCCAATGAATATAGTCCTTTCCATCCATAGGATTTGTGCTTGTTTTCAATGTGCTTGTCTCCAACAATTCAAAAAAAATCAAGTGTTTTCCAAATGTTTTCTGATTCAATGAGCACATAAAACACCTTTTACAAATCTAGAAAATCACAATCAGATTGAAACAACTTCACAAATTTGTCAAAATTGCAAGAAAACCAGACCTTGTTCAAACTACAATACAACTGAGACTCTATAACATGCATACAACTATACTAAAATGCATTTGATACACAAAACAACACATTTGACTTAGTGAACCACATTCACTATCTGAAACAAAACATCTGATAAAAATACAATGCAACTGCTATCTGAAACACAACATCTGTATGCCACTTAGGAAAATGACTGTTACTATCCTAGTCTGAAATCAAACATTTTGATTTTATTTCTAAACATCTTTTCTCAATGGTCTTTGTACAAAAACCAATAAATATTTGCTCAAATTGTCCATCTTTACACCTTTTAGTTGGCACCATAGGTTTACCATTACAAAATTCGAGTTGCATCTTAGGATCCACAATTATTCTCCACATAGACAAACTCTTAGGTCTTCATTTTGCAAACTTTAGAATAGGAAAACTTTCCATACTTTGTGAAACTATTGCCTCCAATAGTAGATTGTCATTGGACCAAGTCAAAAATCACTCCTTTAGTCTTTGTCATTTTATGTGAGATATTTCCAGCTCATAAGTCTAGTTTGGGAAACTCATTTGTCACTTTGTCATTTCACTTGGTCTTAAAAAAATTCCTTTGACAATCAAAATTGAAACATTGGCCAAACTTTGGATGGTTAGTCAAACTCTCCTAAAAATCTCCCAAAGTTGATTACATTTTAGAGTTTGCTTGTACCTTGCATTTGCATTGCCATAACATACCCCAAAATACTTTAGTCTTCCATAATTTTTCATTCCTTTTAGTCCTCACTATCACTTTGCATTAGAACTTCTCTTTAGACAACATTGTCACCTTGCATCATACATTATTGCACTCTTTATTCGAAAAAGACCAAAATATAGTTGCATTAGCATTGTCTCCTTATAACGAAAAATCCAAAAAATATAGATTTAGTGTCATATCACTCTCATACATAGACTTGGTTTTCATTCACATTATCCCTCCTTTATTTGAGCAAATCTTATATGGTTGAGACTAGACTACAGAGAAAGAGAAGAGAGATCGATCCCTTTGGACAAGGAAACAATCCATACAACTACCCTAGTGGCATGAACTTAAACACCATTCACAACAACACCGACATGGGGACAAATTCCAACAATCCTTTTAGTGAAACAAACATTGTATCTTCATCATGCAACAATCCCTTTGAACAATTCATACGTAGAGACTAAAATGGACAAGTGTACATGGAAGACATAGAGGTTGTTACCCAAAACCCCGAAGTGTCTTCCATTGTAGAAGAATTGCTCTTACAAGATTTAGAATGATATTTAGCCATGATTCTACATGGAGGAGCTAAATTTCCACAAGGATTTGATGTTAATACCTTGAGAACATCATCACCTGACCATGGCACACAAACTAGTCAACTTCACCCAACACCACTGCATAATGCTAGCAATACCTCCATTGGCACAACAAATCAAAATTCCACAAACACAATCAACACTACCTCCATTGGTGAAACAACTCAAAACACAACCAATACAGTCAACACAACATCCACTTTGGGGACATCAACCATAGTGCAAACCATATCACAATCAATGCCACAAATATCAAAAATTGATTCACAAACTGTTGGGTATAAATTTGGGTCCTCATCCAATGCCATGGTGACAACCTCATCAACCCTTTTGGGAGAAACGAAATATGAGTTATCATTCAAGGATCTCAGCCCAATGTCAATACCTCATCACAAGGCGCCCAAGTCAATACCAACACTAGTGGTCACCAAAGGAAAAACAAAAATTTCTCACATGGCCATATTTATCAATTTGGGCAAGGAAACCAAGTGTCACAACACATGAATATAATTGGTCATCAAAGCATTCAAGGGAAAAAAATTCCTCAAATACAATTTAACACTATTGGAACACATTTTCCCACATGCACATCCCATATTCATACAAACAACAAGTTCCCACTCAAAATGCTCAAAACCAACAAATCCCAACTCAAAATGCACAATATGCTCAACATTAATAAATTCCAAATAAAAAAATACCATCACAACAAATGGGAACCCATGGGATACAAATTACCAACATGTGTGATGCCATCAACAATCCTATAGTAGGTGCACTAACGGCCCAACTTGCTGGCTTACAAAAAAAAGTGGAGGACATGCAATTATCAAACAAGAAGACCCACACATCCTTTGATTTATGTCCATATCCATTCGACACAAGCTTACACATGCCACCATTCCATCCAAGATACGTGGTACCGAATTTTTCCAAATACAAAGGAAAGATCAATCCCATTGAGCATATAAGAGAATTCACGAACAATTGTTTAGACATCGCATATGAACACACTTATTTGATGAGACTCTTTCCTAGAGGTCTCATAGGTCCTACACTTGATTGGTTCACACTCTTTCCTAAAGGGATAAAATCATGGGATGAACTCACAAATAAATTTGTGAAAAATTATGCCTGCAATTTTGACACTAACATTACTATTGCCACATTATGTAATACCACCCAAGAAGAAACTGGTGAAACATTCATTCTATTCTTCCAAAGATGGAAATTTCTAGCAAGTCGATGTCTTGTTGAGATACCCAAAAAGGAGAAAGTACACATGTTTGTTAAAAATATTGCTGGACCATTGAAATACAACTTGCAAGTCCATTGTTGCACTACCTTCACAAACCTTGTTGAAAAGGGAGTTCAACTTGAAAAGGCTCTCATTGCAATAGGTGAACTTAAATATTCCAACAAGAACATAAACATGAGCCAAACTAATGATAAGAACAAATATTGGGTCAAGAACAAACATATTACCAATGATGGCATTGTTGATGCTAAAGCAGTAAATACAATGGGTCCTGCAATCACACTTAGGGGATCTCAACTACAAAATTCTCCTTTGACCACCCCAACACCTACAAAAAATTCCATTCAAAACAATTACAAGCAAGGACAACAATGAAAAACCTGACAATTTCCCAAAAAATGCACATACACCCCCTTGGGAGAACTAGTTGAAGCTATCCTCAAGAAACTCATCCATTCTAATGTCATAACATTGCAAGACCCTAAACCATATGACCCATGGTAGTTCAAACCATCATGGTGGGATGATAATTCCTTCTATGATTATCATTGAATAAAAGGACATAAAACTTCATCCTATAGACAATTGAGAAATCTCATACAAGACCTTATTGAAAGTCGTGTCATTGAAATAGAAGGTCAACAATTTTCTTCTAACTCAGACTATACCATTCACAAAAATCCACTGCAAGATCATGGATTAGGTAATCCCTCTTCATCAAGTCAAAAGACTAACAACAGATCCAATTACACTCATACTACTTTTAACTACTCAAGTGGACCTATAATTAATCACCTTCGAGTTACTGATGAACATGTTAATACCATCACCATTAAAAAGACTATGGAGTGTAATACCACCACTAGTTGAGGCAAGATCACAATACCTAGTCCTACTAAACAATTGTGACCCGAAGGACAATTCAACCTTGTTGACCAATTGGGTAAAACTACCACACAAGTTTCCATACTTGAACTATCATGCATCTCGCCTACACATAAAGCTATCCTTGATAAGGCCTTAAAGGAGTCTTTTGTTCCTACCAACATTGATGTCAACCACTTTGAAGCTATGGTAAGATATTTGACTACTTCCCATCTTGTCACCTTTTTAGACCAAGATTACTCCTTGCCTAAACCATCTCATAATGATGCATTACATATTGAAGTCTTCATCCACAAACAAAAGTCAGATGAGTCCTAGTAGATGGCAGAGCAGGATTGCACATATGCTCCTTAAAATTGGTTAAGGAATTAGGATTCTTTGATGCATGTGTAGATGTCACCAAAAGCATAGTCATCAAAGAATATGATGATGAGGAGTGTTCTTCTAAGGGCATTATCACACTCCCCATTCGTGTTGGTCCAGTAATCATATATACCACATGTCAAGTTCTGGATCTTGAATTTCCCTACAATATCCTTCTTGGTCGACCTTGGATTCATAAATTGAAGGTTGTACCCTCCACATATCATCAATTTTTGAAGTTCCCCTATAATGGGATTGAGATTTCAATAATTGGTGATCTTGACCCCTTTCAATATTACACCAACTTAAGGGGCGTTTTCGAACATCAAGTGCCTATCAATTGAGTGGCTTCAACTTCAACCACCAGTCCATCTAACTACATTGATCCATACTCATTAACTAAATCCTCCACTCCATTCACCACACCATCAAAACCTAAGATCCAAGTTTGTGATATGGGATGTGGAGAATATCACATGAGCAATTTTCCAGTAAATGACAATGCTATTATTTCCAAAGAGGTTTAGAATTCTAATAATACCATCAAGACAGCTACATAGGGAACACAAAAAGATGGTCGTGCTTGGAGCGAAATCTTTTGGGATCTTGATACCACATCCACTTTTTCCCTATCGGCTTCCACTCAATCCTCTCATGTATATGATAACCCATTCCTTGATCATGATCCCGTTGAGGGTATTCAAATAGCATACCTCCATACCACCTCTCTTGGGTTAGGGTATGTCCCCCTATTGTTGATTCTACTAAGCCATCTTACCAAGTCAGTAAGGATGTGCAAGCTTCCTTTGACATTAGCAATACTAAAAAGGCTAGTCCACAAAATTGTTGACATCGTCACTCCCATTCATCCACCAAGCATTTCAGTCACTCCATCCACTCCATTCATTCCACTTATGTCCATCCACATCATAGACATGGATCAAAAAGACATATCTAAGGAAAATGACAAAGGAAAATCCCAAGAATCAATAAAAAATGCCTTTAAAAGGAGATCACGAATCAAGACATGTTGAAAAGAAAAGAAAATCAAGAAAAGTCCTTTGTCCAACACAAAAAGCTATTGGACCAATTAAGGGTTGACAACAAATGTCAAGACACATCCTCTAGCCAACATAAAAAGCTCCTAGATGAATCAAAAATAAAAATCAAAAGTGAAGATCAAAAAGCATTGGTCTGCAAGAAAACTCTTCCACCACAAATCACTAGGGGAATCTATCAACACAAAAAGTCAAACACAGAGCTTGTTGATCCAATATCTTCATCTCCATCACTTTCACTCATTCCATACATTCCCTTCAATCCGTCCATATTCATTTATCATCTCACTTCCCTTGGCGATGTCTTTCAATGTACCTTTGACGATGACCCCTTGACGTACTCTAGCTCATTGATCGCCCAAACTCCTTGTCATCTGAGGCTTGGTTGCCCACATAGTGTACACATTAGGGATAATACCATAACCTCTTTCATCTACCACTTATATCACCCATCATATTTTCCACTTGCATTCCACATCCATATCATGTATTTTCATCTAGCATGGTCATCTGAATAGGATCAAGGCATCATCACAACTTATCAGTTCTATACATAGCTTCAGAGAGCTTGGCTAAAAACCACAAAAAAAATAAAAATGAAAAATACAAATAAATTGTCACCCTAATGAAAACCTAGAAAACATGCATCTTGGTGTAGACAATATGTCCTATGATGATATGGCTAGTATGGATTTATTTCTCCTATATTGATGTACTTGTGATTATTTCTTGATAATATGAATGACATTGTTGATTATTTGGATTTTATGAATAATTTGGAATATGTGCATTACATAGTGTTTATGATAGTGGTGCCACTAAGAGAAGTTTCCAAGACCATTAATAATGAGAGAAAGAAGATTGAATGACCATTATGAATTGCAAGTTATAGGTCATGATCATGATACTTCTTGAACTCTATAAGAAGATCATAATAACTTAGAGGACAATTGCATGAATGATAACATAGAGAATAGAACAATTTCAAGGTCTATGAGAGGGAGGATAAAAGAATGTCTTAATGACAAAAAATCATGAGGGATCAAATAGCCAAGAACAAGTTTTCATGGGTGACAGTGAACATTGATACATAGTTTCATCAAAAGGGAACAAAGTTTTATGGACTTTGCAATGTCAAATGAAGATGGATAGTGTCACCATGACACAAAAGACAATACACACCAAGGATATTCATCAAAGAGGGATACAAGAGATGGTTAGTGAGCATGACACACATGTTTCTTAGATTAAGCAGAAGCTAGAGAGTTATGCTTTTAGAGAAGAACATATTCAAGGGACAATTAACCAACTTGAGTTTGTGAATTGTGGAATGGCAAGTAGATATTTAGAAATTGAAAGAAGAAAAACATTCTAGTATTTCTTGCATGGAGGAATTGGAATTTCAGTTATCTTTACTGACAGAAGAAGCTTAGTCCTTGAGATACTCAAAGTGTGAATTTGAAATGCAAGTTTCAAATTTACAAATGGAGAAAGTTAATTGAGAAGATGAACTATGTTTATGACTATGGTCATGAGAAAAAAAGGTAGTGGACTACGCGAAAATAATTGTGTATGGTAGTCTACATCAAAAATGAAAGGGAAGTCAATGACATGATAGTCAAGAAAGGGATCACCATACAAAAAATCAAGTCAAATGGGTAAAAGAACAAACCTGTGTCACACTTTATAAAGGAATCAACCAACAACAATTTTTTTTTGAACTTCGACCACATAAAAGTGGTCTTTATGTTTTGAATTTCAAAATGATGTAAACTAATGAAATGTAAAACTTTTGATGAAGTTTATTCCTGTAATTTTTTAGATTTTAAAAATTGATTTCATTTTTTTTTTATCAATTTAAGAATAAATTTTGGAATGCTGATTTTTTTTTTTGAAAGTGACAATTTTAAATTTAAAGATGTCAGAGTTTGAAAGTTTTCATGGGACGTCAACTATTGTCAAATTTTCAATCAATTCCAAAAAAAAATTATACCCTTTTCAAGAGGACTCTGTCATCTAGTGCACCATATATTTTTTAAATTCTTTTAATATCTTTTACTATTTTTTTAAATTTCTAATTAGCCTCTTTTTTAACTTTAACAACCTACCTGCATTATTTTAAAAATAAGATATATTAAAAATAATCAGAATATTAAAAAAATTACATATTTGATTTCCACTCCAAGCTCTACAAAAGGTTTTTTTTTTTTTTTTTTTAAACATCATTCTGACTAAAGAAATACTTAGTTGAAGTTGAAAGTTTTAGAAAATTCTAAAAAAAGCCGAGTTGGCTACCAACTAGGATGCCACATAGACAGTTTTGGTAGAAAGGGTTCCTATAGAAAGGGTTTCGGTCAAAACCCTTTCTATAGAAACCCCACACATAAAATAAGCCAATTTCAAAGTAGAAAAGGAAAAAATTTAATTTTTTTGGATTCAGTTGAAACCCTATATGCCACGTATAGGCCACATTGTTTCGGTTGAAACCTATTTGGCCAAAACTTTTCCAGCCAAATTTTTTTTGCTTAGAACTATTTATTTGGCCAAAAGTGTGACACAACTTTATGCTTTTACCAAAATGCAATGACTTCTCATAGTCAAAGAAAATGAGGGTAGTCAATACCATGAAATGATAACAAAAGAAAAGCATGACAATCCATAAAGTCACATGTCATGTCAAGAAAAAAGAAAGAAAGTGATTGTAATGGTGATTGAAGACAAAGTTTCATGAAGCCAAAGGTAATTTTAAATGGTTACAAGATAGTCCAAATACAAGATGACAAACTTTGTCAAAGGTTAAGTTCAAAAGCTAGTATGAGGGTAGTTAGTCATTTTGAGTAGAGGGGATATTCCTATCAAGAATTGAAGATGGGAAATGATAGTCATAAAATAAAGGACTTGATCGCAAGTGAAGAAGGAAAATAACCCATAAAAGGGAAGTTTATATCAACCACAAGATGAAAATGCTTTAAAGATGAACATGCAATAGGATAGTAATAGAAAATGATAGTCATATAAAAGATGACAAGTCTGAGATGATGAGAAGAGAAGACACTCATGAAGCATCGTAAAAAGAAGAAATATCAAAAATCTATAAATGAAGGTTTTTAGTCAGTTACAAAGAGAAAATAAAGTTTCTAATGCACTTAGGAGGAGGAAAATCGTTACCACAATAGGAAAGAGACATGACCAAAAGGTAGTCTACCATGACTATTTTAATGTGTACACCATAAAGGTAGCCTACATATTCTTATTTCTCTTTTACAAAAGTTTCTTAAAAATGACAATCCATATACTTACTAAACAATGTATGATAATTATTCACTAGTGTCATTATCTCCAAATGGATAGTGTGTGAAGTATAAGATAATAAGAGAATGAAGGTTTTGAACAATGAGTAGTGATGGAAGATGTAAGAGAGGTCATCAAATGAGGCATGCGATATGAAAAATCACAAATGATGAAAGCCAAGATAGTCATACCAAGCATTGATAGATGAAGGATTTGTGAAGATGAAACATTGAAATCAAGAAGATATAATGGCGATTCAAGAGATCTTGTATGGTATTCAAAAAGTGAAAGGCCATGAATGAACATAATACCAACTAATGACAATCATTTATGACAATAGTCATTGGTATTATAGTCAAAAGGGGTAAATAATATGGACTATGATAATCACGAATTATAAGAGCCTTCATCTAAAAAAGACATGAGCAATGGTCTACAAGATGTTCATGGAAAATGTTGATAAAAGAATGAAACAA
This sequence comes from Sequoia sempervirens, assembly GCA_007258455.2. NCBI lineage: Eukaryota > Viridiplantae > Streptophyta > Pinopsida > Cupressales > Cupressaceae > Sequoia > Sequoia sempervirens. The sequence continues at coordinate 81,206,216 of VDFB02000007.1, forward strand.
AAGGAAAAAATTCAATCTTGTGTTCACAAGAGGAAAACTAATAGTCCATCCACTGTGCCATGATCAGGACAGTCTTGAAGGAATGATATAGTGAGCCATATTCATGAAATAAAAGGATAGTGATATGCATCATAGGAAAATCATTAGAAAAGTCACTTATCAAAGAAGGAAATCCATGAGAAGAAAAGAAAGGTTGAGAACCTTGTAGCCTTATGAAAGTCTTTTCAAGAAGGGTAGAGCAAGCATGATAGTCTTGTTTAAGAAGGTACAATCTAAAGTCCACATGAAGATGCCATAATAAAGAACAAAGCATGACAATAACTCAAAGATGAGTATCCAAATATAGGACATTGGTATGAAGAATAAATCATGAGAGCCAAAATTCATGTAAAAGATAGTCATTGATCTCATATAAAGGATAGTCTTTTCATAGTAGTATAGTCATGGCTTATGACTATGATCAATACCAAAGATATACAAAGGGAATGATAGATCTAGGGACACAAGTTTGAATGATAGTGGTGTTAGGGTTTGTTAAGAGCACAAACTTATCACCCAAATACCTATCAAAAGGTAGAGCACAGACCTACCAAAACTTAAGACTACCAAAGACGATACAAAAATAAACAGATGAAGAAAATGATTTATACTTGGTGATAAAGAAATTTTTGAAACCATGCATGTAATCTTTGTGTTATCCCATGCTACCTTAAAGATCTAGATATATCCAAGTAACTCCAATGAAACATCATCATGTGGAAGAATTAACAAGTTGAGGCTAGAAAGGTGTAGTTAAGAGGTGCTTTTAATCAATTTAGGCCTATTAAAGAGTCTACATGTTTAAACCTTGGAGTTGGAGGAATTTTGGAGCCATAAGCATGTAGTTTGGAGAAGTTTTGGGCCATAAAATGAAGGATTTTTTTTTATCTTGTATTCCTAGGAACCTAAAATTCTCATGTAAGTTGATTGAGAAGACTTGTTCAAGTTTAGTTGTGGCACATTTCAAGGGGAATGCAAAGGGAAAGAGTTCAATAGGTCAAAGTGAACTCTCCTTCACAAAGCTTTGCATGATTTCCAACCAGTCCAGAGGGAGTTCCAAGTCCAAACAACTCTCGATCAACATGCAAACTCAACCTCTTCCATGAAGAAAAGTTCAGTAAAGCTAGAGGTGGCTTTTCATAAAACCAAGCATCCAACTCATTTTGGAGTTTAGTTATTTTTATTCTTCTTTTTGCTTTATGTAAGAGAAGAGAATGTAACTTAATTTTTGAGAGATTTTTTCAATTTAGAGCAGCAACTTCATGTATTTTCAAGTATTTTTTTAAGATTTGTATAAGAAATACTCTTATTTTTCAATAAAAAGTAATATGTTGCCTTCTCAAAATTCATGTGTTGAGTGTTATAAGAAATGATTTGATCTAATTTTCATGGTTTTTTCGATATCGAATCCTTGGATTATGTCTCATTTGAAAACATTTTTATACAAGAATACAAAAAAATCATACATGTCATAGGTTGTACAAATGCTTCAAGTAGTTATAGCTATGAAAACACATTTTTCCTTCAATAAAACCTAAAATATAACTTTCCTCTAAACACTGTTGTGTGAGCTCATTCAAAATTGAGTTGTGCATAGAGTAGGATAGGTTTTGAGATAAATTAATAGGTACATGCCATTTAAATTTTGGTGTGCATCACCTCCTAAGATTAATTCTTTTCAGTTTTAGTTCTTCTATCCTTTTTCCTTATCAAATTAGTAGTTTATAAGAGGTTCATCAAGGGAACCTGCCCTCTTTGGAGGTTCATCTTCACCATAAGTAAACCACAACTTGAAGATGATTCCATGTTTCACATGATAACTAAGTTCTACACTTAGTTAGGGTGCAATCCTCATGACAACAATAACATTTCTAAATTTCTAAATCTGAAAAATATAATTTAATATTTTGCAAAAATATCTTGGCATTACTATTAATAGATCTTGAAGCTACCTTCCCAATTATTTTTTTTTTATCAAAAACTAAAACTTACAAAATTAAAATTCCAATTACACCCTTACGGTCTAAGTCCACCCAACACCACACTTTTCCACTAACATAAAAAAATAGACAAATTGTGAAAGTTTTGAGAGTAATACTAGTATTTTTCATAAAATTCAAAAATATATTAATTAAAATTCCAAGAATACCTTATGTCCTAAACTACCCAACACCACACTTTTATAATTACATTAATTTTTAAAGAAATGTTGCTAAGGTTTAGATAGGAAATTTATTTTCTCAAAATTAATTTTTCTACAACTAAATTTAAATCTTATTTTTCAAATAAAAATTCTAAAAAAAATAAATTAAAATGTCCTCTATGAATTCAAATGTAAATCCAATATGAACCCTACCTCTACAAGAAAACCAATCAATCTCCAAACTTTCAATCTTTTCCCAAGTAACATGGGTTTCAAGAAAGCCTTTATTTATTTATTTTTCGCTCCCATTTCTCAAACATAAGATGGATAATGAAAGAACATATCATTTTTCTAAATAAGCCAAAAACATAGGAATTAAAATACCCCAAGTACCTTTTTCTTATTTTCATAGTGCACTTTCATTATGAGCTAGTATCTAAAATGAGATGTTTCTTATTTTGTTTAAACAAACCTATTTCCCATAATTCATAACATTTTCAAATTAATTTATTTTCATATCAAAAGTATTATTTATAATTGCAATTAATTTGACAAAAAAACACTTTTTCCTTTTTTCAAATACTCTAATAATATAAAATTATTTCATCAAAAAAATTTAATTGTTTTGCACATACCAAAAAACTGCACAAACAATGATAAATAGAGTCACCTAAGAAGGAAACTTTTATAGGTCTAACATTTAGGGGATCCAAAATCATGACTAATTTGAATATTGGTTCATGGGTTTTGCATCACAAGGTCACTATCTTGACCACAGGGACTAGGTAAGTTGAGATGGCTAAGTGAAAATTCAGGTCATTCTCCTCTACATGTGTTGTATTGGTGAAACACCTATAATTATTTTGCATACTCAATCAAGCATTACATGCATATTTCCAACACAACAATAGCTAAATAAATTGATAAAATTACCTAATGTCATAATATTCACATTTAATAATCACATTCCAATTAATTAATCTATCCAAGCACTAAAATCAACACAAAATTAATCTTTTATTAAGCAAGATGGAGCAAGGGTTAACATGGGTAAGCATTATAGTGGTTGAGAACACCAAGTTGTATAGAAATTTGAATAGAGCTATATTTTTTTTGGATTTCTAGATGACACTTTCTTGTGGCTTGGCTCACAAAACATCATCTCTAGGGCCATTTCTCATGCTAATTTGGATTCTAAATCTTTGGGAAATTCTCCTCTCCTTCCTTCTACCCTTTAGATCATATTCCTAAAATCTACATGGATGAGGAAACAATAGAGTATGAAGAATACCTACAATATCATGACCTCATTTGTAAAATTTGTAAAACTATGACTAAATTTGAATGATATGTATGCCTAACTCACAAAGTAATAGAAAGAATCCATGGAGGAAGAAATAAATATCTACCCTTGTGTGAAGGGTTTTTAATCCTTGAATTTGATTCCCTTAAGGGTAAGGAGGCTATGTTAAAAATAAGTCATTGGAATTTCTAGGGTGGTTATCTTTGCTTCAAACCATTGTTCCCCATCTTTGATCCCCATATAAATGTTTATCCTTTACCTTTTTGTGGGTCTACCTACATTTTTTGAAACTAGAGTGTTATAGGACTATAGGAAATGGACTTGGGAAGTACCATTGTATTTTTATGAAGACAACCAACTAATCCTATACCACTTAGGCTTACATATATGTTAAGATGGATCACTCCAAGGGGCTCCCTACTAAGATCTCTTTAAAGGTTGGAAATAGAAGATGGAGGTAACTAGTAGATTATGAAAACATTGTCTTTAGGTTTAAAAAATATTTTTAAATTTAATGTCACACCTTCTATTGCCACAAAAGGCTTGTTGTAGAGTAGGGAAGTCTATTTCCATATTGGAAACACACTTGGTGATTTGGTGTTGAGGCTCATCACTTCTTTATCATCCTCAATGATTTGCTTGAAAATGACCCTCCTTTTGATCTTTTAGATAGGTTACCCCCTTCCAAAGATCCCACTTCTTTTTATTTGCATGGATATTCTTGTGTTTAGATATCCAACTCTATTTGAGGCATAATTTTTGGAGCACAAATCACCAGGAACAAGATAGGATTATGAGCCTCCAGTGAGTTTGAAAGCAAAGTCAAATCCAAAGATAGATACATTAATAGGGAAAAGTGGAGATCCCCAAGAGTGTAATGCCCCGTCTTATAACCTAAGGAATGTTGCAATTGTGTATAAAAGTGAATTAATTTTTTTTTTTTAAGTATTAATATTAACTTAATTAGTTGCATACATTCACTAAGTTACGCGATGTTACACTACTTGAGTTTCCATAGACGACTTTAGTATTTAGCATTGCACATATTTAATTAACATAAACTTTAAAAGTAAACATTGCATATCATTTGAAATTCCATTCAAGATAGTATAAGGTACAAATATGATTCTTACATTGCATTTGAATTAAAATTACAATACTCATTCATCTGATGAGGTAGATCAATAATAGTTACAATTACATTTTACAAATGTTCACCTCATAAACAATTGAGGGATGTTTCAAATACAAGATTTACAATAATGCAAGTGAAGAAAGTACATATAAATCCAAGAACGGGCTTTCCATCCATGAAGCTCTCATTGCCATGATCATAAACTGGGGACCCAACAGAGTAAGGTGCACGTTCCACCCAACCATGTGGTACCCGTAGGTCCACCCCCCCGTGCTAGGAGATAGTAATATCGTTACCTAGACATAACCTATTCACCCTAGACACAAGTACATAACTAACTGACGGTTACATTGCTTCCAGATTTAGGACAATCAAATGTGCTAAGTATATAAGGTTAACTGTTATTTTAGGTGGAGTGTCATCACAATGTTGCAAAGGTTACCCTGGTGTTTCTTCCTAGGTTCCGACCCCCAACTTGGGTTACCCTGGTAACCTCTTACAAAACTCGGCCCCATTTGCAAACTATTGCGGAATCAAATATCTTTTGAAGTAACAAGATATCGATTTGCCATTCTAGGCCTTCTCAACTTATACTCAAGACAGAACTAGCTCTAGAGTCTATAAGCGAGGCATAATAGTCTTATTAAAGATTTTAATTCTAACTACTATGTTGTTTAGTTATCACTGACTTACTAACTCTTTGTAAGTTACCCTGACACCACTTTGTGTGTCGGCCCTCACACAGAGCCACTCCCCTAAACATAACAAAGGAATTCTAAGTTTCTCTAACTAAGGTAGACAAGGTGTACAAATAATACAACATAAAATTCTACACTTTTCATAACGAATATCAAGTCTATGTTCACAAACTCAGGTGTCTAAACACCATGCAAAAATAATGTACACAACCTTAGCCAATACAAGAATTCAATTTAAACAATCACAACTCCCATGTTATTCAATTGGTCTGGAAGACTTGTTCTTCTAAGACTTTCCCAATTTGCCCAATAAAGAAACACGGTTTACAACAAATTGAAAAATAAAGAGTCTACATTAGGATTTACTAAATCCAATCAATCAAAATAATGAAGTACAAAATTAATCAACTAAAACATAACTCGTCCTCCATTCAATATGAAAATTAAATCTAACAATTAACTCCAGTTTTGCATTCATGCAATATAATAACACTTTCAATTTCTTTTCTCATTATATTTCATTATGAGATATTTACTCATAATTTTCTTATATTAAACATCAATATTTCACATATTTAAATATACTCACATTAAAAGTATTTTATCTAAAAATCAAATTACAATTAGTAAAATTTATCAATTAATAATATATATTTATATATAATATATTATAATAAAATATAACATATAAAAAATATTATAAATATTTTATATATAAAATATTATAAATATTTTATATATAAAATATTTATTAAAATATATTATATAAAATAAAATTAAAAGAAATAAACAGTGAAATTTTAATCCATGCGAATAAAAAAAACAATTCGCAGCCATTGCTGCTACTGCGGGCCGTGGTTAGGGCTGCCCCGCAGCCCTCCCATAGGGCTGCAGCGCACGATGCTAGGCACTGCCCTCCACTCCGCCTCCCTGTTGGGAGTCGGTTGTGGAGGTCAGCAACCCCCGCAGCTCCCAAAACTAAAATTTTTCTACGATTTTTAAAATCGTGACCATACAGTTTAAAATAACGTTTTTTTGCGTTTTTTTAAAAATCTAAAACAAATAAAAATCCGTGGGTTTTAACCCTGCGGATATTTATGAATCAAAAACATTTTTAAAAAAAAATTTATAACCCTAATCTCGCCCGTACGATGACTTCAAAAATTCCCAAATAAAATAAAACAAATGCAGTTTCACAATCCAATTTGTATATTAATATATATATATATATATATATATACACACACAAATTTAACAGGTTATTCATATGGGGAATATTTTAGAAAATTCTACAGAGTTTTCTTATGGGGGAAATTGTAAAATTTCAACTGGGTTTTACTGGAAAATAAGCACAAGAATTTCCATTCAAATTTTAATTTACCCCAAAGATTTCAAAATTTATTTTCCATTTAAATGATTTCCCTTCACTAATTTAAATATTTTCTACATAAAGTATGCTACAGAAGTTTTCTGAAACCAGCAAATCTTTACAAAACAAGAATTCAGTGAACAATTTTTCCCGAGAAGTACAGGGATTTAAATTAAATGAAATTTCTTTCACAGACATTCCTTTGAACAACAAACAAATTATAAATCACAAGGAAAATACCTGTTTTTCCTTAGCTTCAAAAATTATGTCTGGTGAAGAATAGCTTTGCCTGTAGCTTCCAAAGCCTTTCCTGAACACAAATTCCCAATAAGCCAAACCAAAGAACTTCCAGAAAATATCCAACAATACAAAAGCATAAACAATTTTTTTTTTAACAGAGCACTAATTCATTTCCCGTGAAGAATAGAATAATCCTCTATATTTCCCCAAATCCCAGATAACCTCCGAGAAAATCCTCAACCCCAAAAAGCAATAAATTCAACTGGCACACATGTCGAGAAGAAACAAATATCTTCCAACAACTTCCCGGTAATCTTTCCTTTCTTCCTCTTTCAAGATTTGCATGCTTTTAATTTATTTAAAATTTTCAATTTTCAAAATGCAAATTTATTTAACAATTAAAAATGCCATTTCCCACATAATAATTAATTTAAAATTAAATCTGTTCACACAATTAAAACTATTTTAATTTAATTAATTAATTAATTTAATTAAGTAAACTTAATCCAAATAATTAAATTACTTAACTAGACAAACTAATTAATTAATTAAATAAAATGTAAAACCTTATTTCTTTAACATTTAAAAATTAATTTAAATAAACAGTATATTAAAGAATAATAAACTATCATTAAATTAATAAAATTTTCCTTTCAAGCAATTGATCCAAACAAGGACAAACAAGACAACCAAAGACTCCAAACTAAAACTGACAATGTATTGTGACTGGGTTAAAGACTAGACTAGGATAAATAATGTTACTACCTCCCAAACAACATTTTTGTTGAGTCTTGACATGCTCAGACCTGAGTAACCAGGTGGAGTCGGTGTCATGTACCTGCAATCTTGCAACCAAACAAATAACATGCATATATATATAATCCATTGTACAAGCACACCGTGCGGAGAAAATCACGGACATCACAAGGCACTCACAAGCGAGTGATGCAACTCCGTTCTCCACACCAATACATGTCACATCAGACTGACAAATTAAATAACAGTTAGTCCATCATAAACATATATATAGCGATAACATCTGAAGGAAAACATCTACGCTATATCAAAGCATGTCAGAAATCAATTATCACCATACAATGTATCATCATGTCACAAAGTGAATCCACTGTCGCTCAAAATCAGTGATCAACAATATCCAAACCAAAGTATCAAAGTCTAACAGTGTGTAAACATGCAAACAAAAAACATAAGCATAAATGGAGGGGTACTACAAAGAGTGAGGTATAGTGTATGATTTTCTTAACCTAAATTACAAATGTTATCAATATTGAATGCACAAGACAACTGAGAGGGGAGTGAATCGGTTGTACATTAAAACATCAAAACCCTTATTAACATTCAGATCTACATTAGTCCTTAAACCCTTAACAATAGTTAAACCCTTATCATGCATTAGCAAAATGTAAACATGGGAAATAGTAATACAAACACATCCAAAAATATGAGAACACCAGATTTATGTGGAAAACTCAAGAAGGAAAAAACCACGGTGAGGATTAGCTCACAATATAAAGTAATTACAACATCGAATACAATAGGATCACCATTGGAGGGATCACTGCCAGATTAGAAAGAAGAAGAAAGAGTATTGTTACAATGAGAAATCCATCTCAAAGCAACAAAAAGATCCACCACTACTTCATCGAAACATTTGCACTCTCTTTGTAGAATGTAGACACCTTCTACTCATTGCTTCTTGTAGTCTTAAGCATTAAAGCTCATATTGCATTTCACACTTTTGCACTTCACATCTCAACACACATCACATCCCTCACTACTTGATTCTCCATCAACTCAACACTTATCTATACCATCTTCAACCTTGGAAATAATTGACAAGGTTGGCTAAGCACCTCAACCATGCAAATTCAAATTAGTTCGACACCAAAATATTCCTACCGTGGAAAGGAATAAAGGAGGACCACAACACACCTTAACTTGGACCCAAATATGCTAATGCATGACATGCCATACTTTCGAAAACATTGAAGCATGTCCACAATTAGTGTAAACACCCAAGGTTGGTCGAACCTATGCTAGCACCATTAAAAAAATAAGTACACGCTTCTTTTGATACAAAGATGAATCATGAACAACTCACAATTCTTAAACACCATCTAGAATATTCCATTAACACCTTGAAATCCAACAACTCCTTCGCAACATCATACACCAAAAGAACATATTCATTCTACACAACTAGCTAACCTTCCACACATTGCAACACTTGAATCCAACCTTGCAAAGCACTGAAACACAAACAACTTAGATTGAAGATAGATATGAGCAATATAAGCACACCCTCAGATCTGCAAGACCAGAAGCCAAACTGCAAAGAATTGCGAAGAAAAATGGTTTCTACCAAGCAACACTACTTACACAGTTCACACACTAGTGAACACAACTTTCTCTGTACAATGATCTAGGAAAAGAAATTATGGATCTAACACTCAACATATCTAAACCGCACAAATAGATCTTCCACCATGAAGAAATACGAAGAAAAGCTAGATCACTGTACTTTTCTATACTAAACACCACTCAACCACATTGTTTTCTCTTTTCTTCAAATTTTCTCAAAAACACTTGGAACCAAGCACCATGAACCCATACTCATCATCTGGAACACCTTCTTAGCAGCTCAACCATGCAAGAGGTTGAACACCACCAATACATGCTTATCAAAGCAACACTAGAGATTGACACTAGTGACACTACTAATGACAACATAATGCAGCCAATCAAAACATCTCCATAGACCTATTGACATTAATGCAACAACCTAAAACTGTTGAAATCAATGACAACACACAAGCTACTCATACTTCCACCAATCAATATCTAATTAAAATTGAATTAAGATTTACATAAAAAATAAAATCATCCCAAAAAATGATAAACATCATATGTTTGAGTGATCATCTAACAAGAATACAAAAATTATAAAAGAAAACTTAGTAAGAATTTGTTAAAGCTCAACAACAGTTTAAAAAATGAAAAACTTAAGTAGACATTTGTAAAAGTTCATTTGCTTAGACTATGTTTCAACTTTCCATTGCTAACTTCTCCATCAACTGTTTTACAATTATTATAGTTATTGCATAACCCTTTATTTATATTCTCACATGATTTTTAATATTCGATTCCACCATTCTTATACTTTCAAAAAGAAAGATCAACATAGATTTGTACTCCCCCAACATTCCATTAAGAAAGTGGCCACCCCACATTTGATTCCCCCATTGTTGAAAGGAGGCCCCTGACATCTGATTCCTTTCCCACCATGAGCCTTTCATTAACTGTCTTCATGGATTTGAACAGGAAGACCCTTCACATCAAATAACAGAGCAGGTAAGTAAGCAAAGTTAAAAGGAGATCCCACAGACCGACCAAGCAACCGCAGAGAAACTGCTTATTTTTCACATTCAATCCACAATCGCAGGAGGGCAATATAATCTTCACCAATTTCAAGTCTAAATTTTAAGAGATCTGCATTTCTCTTAAGTAGGTGGAGAACTAACAGTTGATGAAGGAGTGCTAGCGGCAGATCTGTTTCTTCTGTTCATGTTATAAGGAAAAAATTCGGTTCTACCCAGGTACTTTCTGTTAATCTATAAACTTTCAATTTTTCTTTTGGAAATAGTCTTATTTATGGACACAGAGCCACAGTGAGCTTTACATACTGTGTGAACTTTACCTTCTGACAATATGAACAAGATAGGTACACCAGTATAAGTTGATTTAAATTTCACTTTATTTGAGTTATAAGAAATTTATATTAATGATTAAATATTATTAAAGTTTTGGGGATAAAATATTAATCCAACAGTTTCTGCTTATTTGATTTCAATTTTTTATCAAATATATCAATTGCAATGGTGGCTTTTAATTTAATATTGTTGAAATTAAGGTTGCAGGTTTTTTTTTAATGGGAGAATGCTTCTCATTTGAAGAAATTATTGGGATTGTATATACAACGTTTTTGATATTTTATTTAAGTTGAGATGGATATATAATGCAACATTAACTCTAAAGGAGATCAGGATGAATACTACTATTTCTAATTTTTATCCAAGATTAGATGGGGAAGTTGATGAAGATGAGGGCCATGATGATGTAGAAGAGGAGGTGGAGAATGAACAAAATGGTTCTTGGGATGAGGAGTAAGAATAGAGATTAGTACATTTATGGTTGAATGCTTGTCAAAAGGCTTGTGTTTTCTATGTGACTTAGAATGTTTCTACGAATAAGGAGTTGTCTTTACTTTCTCTTGCCACTAGAAAGGTTTTTGTTGATTAGTCAATTCCTACTATGGGTAAGGGAAATGGTAAGGATTTTAAGGATTTGCCATTTTTTGTGCTCCTTGACTCAAGTTAGGGGCTTCACCATAGTTTTATTCTCCCTTCCTATTATATAGACACCAAGGCTTACAATGTGTTAGGGGTTGAAGGATGTATCTAAACTTTTGGTGTAGAAGCTAAACAAAGTTAGTAGTAGGGTTCATATTTCCCTGTATGTAGTATACAAGGAGAGTTGTGATAAGGCTTGTAAGGATGTGGGGATGATTGTTAGTGGTGTAGCTTCTTTGGTGCCTCCTACAACTATTGGAGATGACTATGGTGTTATCTTGGAAGGTGTG
>VDFB02000007.1:81217902-81253843 GCA_007258455.2 Sequoia sempervirens
TCTCCTAAGGGTGGAGCAATTAAGTCCATATATGGTGAAAATAAAAACTTATAGTTTGGAGACAATGATAATTTCCTAAAAGAGTTTCCAATTGGTTATTTGGTTTAATCTACCTATTTTGATAAGATTTGGAAACCATTGGAGGCACCTTTTGCTTTGATATATGAAGCGTTTATTCATGCTAATTTTGTAGCGTATTTTCCTCTTTAGAATTGATTTTAGTTTTTTGTAAAAGGATGATGTCTAGTTTCTATATATCTAAGAAATACTTTACGAAGTGGATTTTTGATATAGTCATCATAAAACGTGGGTTCAATGAAGGAATATTCAACCATCTAGACTAACATCAAAATACACACACAACACAAAGATCTCATAAAAACAACAAATTATTATTTATTTAAGTTTACTTGATTATCACCATGATTACAACTTCTCACTTTTTGTAGCAGGATCTCTTACATGCTAGGGCATATCTATTTCTTACACTTAATATGACAATTCAAACATAGATCACACTAAAATATGACCCCATAAACACTAGTCTAATTACTGAGCCACTATGTTGTATTATTATTTCCCTTTGGATTGCACTCTATTTCATACTTCTCAAGTTCTCTACTCACAATCTTTATAGATGATACCTTATAGTCTCACCCTATGTATGTTTTACCTCTTCACTTCTTCCATTACCTCTTCATGTACCTTTATTTGATCCAAAACTCAATATTTATAACATCCACAAATTTTTCTAATGATCTATGTTGGCCATAAGATAGAGCAAATTCCAATACCACATGTAACAGGTCATCAACTATAAATAGAAAAATTATAAATTTAAGTGGAAAAAAGGTGGATAAACGTCCTCATGATGCTCAACACTCATTGTCAATGGTTCAATACATACTTAAAAAAAATATCTGTTGGTGCAAACTCTAAATAACTTGCCACACATGAAAACAATCCTAATTTTTCACAACTATCCACCTAGTAGATACTCTTGTAGCAATTTATTATCTTTTTCTCATTATTGTTAGATATTAACATGAAACTAAAAAATAAAAAAATATGACTATTCCTAAAACTTTGAAAGCCAATTTCACATTATCATCAAATACAACAAATTTCTTCATCACAAACTAATATCTACAAACTAATAGAGAAACAAATAACTAAACTAAACCACTTTTCTAGAATGGTGCAAGATTACCACACTACCTAAGGATGTCCCACATCACACACTTGGAGTTGATAAAAAAATGAATCTCATATTCTAATACAAGATACCCCTAACTAGGAATTTCACATCTGAACAAGTATACCTCAAGCAATCCACCCTATGCACTAATTTTTGTAGGAGTATTTGAAATTTGATTCTATCAATCACCTTCTATATTAGTTTTCTATTTCTTGTATTTCATCACAATCTTCTTTATCCCTAACATCAATTAGCCTCTTTTTTTGTTGCATATAATCTTATATTATTACATTCTTTAGTATTGCATGTTCCTCAATGAAACTCATTATCATGTTATTTATCTACCATGTCCTTTGGTTGAGATGTCTATCGTCACATTCCCTTATCTATAGTACTTCTTTTGCATTTACATTATTTTTTGGTTATCCAACAGTAGCACATATCCTTGGAATCAATCCATATCACTCCTTTCCAACACACACCCTTGCATCATTATAAAATTATCCCTCACTCACCCTTAGGGGCATCAACTCATATCTTTAGACATATTTGTGTATGTTTTATGTTTTATCCCTCTAATCATACATAGACACCATACATGACACAAATCCATCAACACAATGTTACATAAAACCTCATCATAATATGCTCCAATGTTGAACCTCACCAAATACTTTTCTTCTATAGTACCTTATCTCACTACTACAACCATCCAATCTTATATGGGTGCGACTGCTTCATCCACCTTAGCCCAAAATTTTCTACCATTTCTATAGAATCCAAATTATCCATACTCACTACTCCTTGTTCTATACTCACAATCTCCATCCAAAACCAAATAGTCTCACTCTTCTTCCATTCTACCTCTTTTTTTCTTCCTTTACCTCTTTTCTTACCTTCATTCAAGGCAAAAAATAGTATATATAGCATTAAAAAAATCCAATTTGATCAATACTAGCCACAACATAGCACAAGGCCTAACACCACATGTAAAATGTCATCAACCAAAAATAATATAATCAAATTCAAAGGGCTAAACAATGGAGAAAACTCTTCTAATAATTTTTCTCAGAGGTTAGAATGGGTGATGAAATATATTCTTCATTTAGCTTCTAATTTTGAAGTGATTTCCTTTATTCATGTTTTGAGAGAGTGGAATAAGGTCGCGGACTATTTGACCAAATGGGCCTCTAAGGAAGAGAATGGTTGGATGGTGGAGAATTGGAGGAATCTATCATAGGACCATTTCCTTCTACTTCAACGAGTTATTGATGATGATAAGATGGGTTAATTTTGAGTATTCTTGTTGGGCTATGTCACATGCCCTTTGGAGATATTGGCAAGTTCTGTCTTGGGGGTTTGGTTTTGTAGAGATCTTGTGTGGATTCTCCTTTATCTTTTTATTAAGATGGCAATGACCATTTGGAAGTCCCTTTGGTTCTTTGAGTCATGTACTTAAGCTCTCATTAATATATTCTTCTTTTTACCCTAAAAAAAAATGGAGAAAACTCCATGTGGTGCTCAACACTTGTCCTCAAGGGTTCAATTAATCTTTATCTTCTATTATTCCAAACTTTAAATCACTTGCTACGTATGAAAATAATCCTAACTATGCACATTTTTCCACCTAATAGATGCTCTCAAAAGTTAGTTTACTATTTTTTCTCATTAAATTATTCTCAAATTTGAATATGACACTAAAAAATAATAACTTAAACTATTCTAAAACTTGTAGAAGACAATCTAAAGTTCTAAGGAAATGTGGTAGCTTTATGCATCATAAACTACTAACTACAACTAACAAACAAACAAACATTTAAATTGAAGTAAAAATATCCACCTTTTCATAATGATTCAAGATTACCATATTGCCTAGGCATGCTCTTGCATTATTTTTGTTAGGTGCATTCAGGCCTATAACATTCTAAGTTAATATTGTCATTGTAGTGGTGGGGGGTGCTTCCCCCTACTTTGATTTTTGCTTACCAAAATTTAGTGTAGATTGAGAACTAGATTTGATCTTTTCAATTGTGACTTCTTGAACTATCTTAAAACCCATTCTTATTTTGGGGTTGCAGTTAGCTTGGCCTTTTGTGTCTCATATTATGGTATTGATAAAAAATCCATTGAGACCAATAATTTGGCTTCCTCATCTTGTACCTTAAGGTAGTCCTCATATGATTCTAAGCCATTGGACTTGTTTTCTAATGATTTGATTTTTAGTTGAAGTGGAATTTCTTTAGTTTTTCCACCAAACTAGGAGAGAAAGTCATCTTAGTTGAAATGGATCAACTAGTTTTGATAGGGTAGCTATAATATACCCATTTCCTTTAATATTGTGTTGGGATTTTTTATTTAAGGATTCCTTAGGCTC
Source organism: Sequoia sempervirens (assembly GCA_007258455.2). Taxonomy (NCBI): domain Eukaryota; kingdom Viridiplantae; phylum Streptophyta; class Pinopsida; order Cupressales; family Cupressaceae; genus Sequoia; species Sequoia sempervirens. The sequence goes on from VDFB02000007.1 coordinate 81,221,475, forward strand.
AAATAATGATTTTCTAACCAATTTCATAATAATTTATAGGATATTCTATCTATATTTTTTGTTTAATGAAATTTTAATTTATACTACCTACAAAAGATTGGACTAACCTCAGTTCCTATCAAAAAATTCTACTTCCCTATATTATATTCTAGTAAAGTTACATTTGATAAGGTTTTGGACAAATATATTCTTATACATACCCTAGCATAGACCCTAGAATCTCCCTACATAATTAATTCATCTAAGATTTTAAAATTTTAAAGTGAGTTGCCAATCTACTCCAAGGTTGTGTGGTACAACTAATTCAAGAAGACAGAAAACTCTAACACCTCCATTGTTATCATTTAAGGAACAAGTTATATTAACTAAAACTTGATTTAAAATTAAGAACATTCAACTAGGTGGAATTTGAGTACCATGGACAACGTGATAAAGGAAATGAATAACACGAGTCTATGGTCTAGCTTTTTAACTTGAAGCACATGTGAAAGTGGCATACATATTTTAAATTTTTAAATGATATGAAATAATTGAATGTAAACTTTTTATTTTTATTTTATGTTATTTTAAAATTTTAAATAAAAAATATTAGTTTATTTTTCAAAACTCGACACTTTTCTTTAATTATTTAAAAAGTTCAAAAAATGATATCATCTCAGGTAATATTCTCTCCTCTAGGGCATCATGTATTTTTTAAATTTATTTTAAAAATATTATTTGTTTAGGTAGAAGGTGAGAGATCATCGATAATAAATATATTAATAAAGTGAAATGAAAATATACAGTTAAAAATGTAGTCTAGTTAGATGCTCAAGTTTGAGAGAGAGAGGGCCAATTAAGGAAGAAGTTGAAGCATTGGTAGTTAGTTGAGAAGACATCAATTTCAAAGTGGACACGAAGGAAGGAGAAGTAGTAGGGGGTCAAGGAAGAGCATTTCAAAATAGGAATTTAGGTGTTTTAAAACCTCTAAGACCCTAGTTGACAAAGACTCAAGGCTAGCCACTATGAGAGTGTAGGGCATGCGTGAAAGCTACTATAAAATTGCTAGTCAAACTAGTCAACATAGTATTGAAAACATAAGAAGCTACATGACAATTATTTATCATTTCAAGAGGGAATAAATCTCATAGTTTGAGGTTCACCCATTATATATTGTCATAGGAAATGACAACTTGACTATAGATAGTTGATGGTAGTAGAAAATCTTTAATGTACTCATAAGCAATTATATTTGGGAAGTCTATATCTTACCCCAAGTTCGTATAGTTAGAGAGGAAATTTGAGATGATACAAAAGTAGTAAAATATCTTGGTTCCACCTTGAAGATCATCACCTAAAATAGCTTTGAAGGCCCTTTTCAACATTGGGCTAGTCCATAGAGAAAATGTATGCTAGTAAGATGGAGTCAATTGGACTTAGAATGAGTGGTTAGGTTTCTTATGTAAGCACATAAATCCTTCTATTTATTTCCACCTCACCCCTTCTAATAGGATGTAGAGAAGAAGAGTAGGATGACAATTGAAATAGTAAGAGACCATAAATAAGAATGTGCCAATGATTAGCCAAAGGAGGTGAGTAAAGGGAAAACTATCATTCATATTTAGTATTGATTTAGAGGTATGTTGTGGTGGTACTATATAGTTAATAAAATCCTAAATAGAAGATCTTTAGATGAAAAGTGGATTTAAAAACTAGCTTCCCATAATTGTTTACCATGTGGAGTTGTAGGGTGAGTAAATGAGTCATTTGGTTGAGAAGATTTAAATGGTGCATAGACTTTAGTAATTAATGAAAGGGTACATGAAATTAAACTATGTGATCATTATAAAAAAGATATTTGTAAATTGTGATACTCTACGTTCGAAGATGAGTCATAGACCATAGTATTTTCAATTCGGTCAATTCTCATATTGGCTAGAATTTGGTAGTTTGATTTTCTTCTCTATACTAATAGTTGAATTCATGTGAGGCCAGGTCATCCTTATGTTGTGAATGAGACAAAACAGAAAAAAAAAAATTAAATTAAATTAAATTATTGGAGAAAGAAATCAACCTTATATTAGGGTACTAATGACCTACTTGTAGAGAAAATATAAGAAAAATATTATTAATTAGAAGAATAATAAATATTTTTAGAAACAATGCTTTTAGATCTACAAAAGTCTATTATTTTGTTTCTCAAAAAAATAATTAATGTTAATAGAAGTGGAGGTAATGCTGCACTTTTCAAATAATTTCAAAAAGTTTATAAGTTGACACTAAACACTACTACACATTTTTGTTAATAAGTACCTCGTTCCAATTTTTTTTGTTTGGATAAATCTATTTTAGATATAAATTTTTTGGTTGAATCTAATTTTTGAATAGAAATATTACTATCAAAATCTAATGTAGAAAAAAAATCAAACTAGATTGCATCATTGACATTGTGCCAAACCGTGATAGTTTTTAGTTTCTTACAAATAAGATTCTAGTGTTTTTTTGTTTTTTTGAATTGGAACCAGTTAAGTCATATAAATGACACAAAATTGGACAATCATGTCATCTAAGAAGAGATCTTCAATTCATTTTGTTAATATGCTGCAATCAAGGCATTCCATGAGAACATTTTTCATTGAGGCATTCTGTCAAACAGTTCACGTGCCTTCCACATTTTGCATAATCTACAATCATGACATTCTGTCAAACAATTTTTGCAGCCATCCTGTTAAAAGGTTCATGTGCCTTGTCTAAGCTTCAACATTTTGCATACATGTCTAACAGGGCAATTGCAGCTACAACACCTGATAAAACTGCTCTACCATGATTGATGTCCATACCTTGTTCCAAAGCTCCCATTTTCGCACAGGCTGGGAGGATGCTGGAAAAAGTTGCAGAGTGTGGCTTTACACCAGTCAATCGCATTTGGTTGAAAGTTCTTAAATCCTTTTCAACAAACGCGATTTGTGCATGCCGTGCAATCATAACATTCCATGAGACAGATTTATTTAAGTCACACGGTTAAATAGTTCATGTGCCTTGTCTATGCTTCCACATTTTTACATACACGTCCAACAGAGGATTTCCAACTGTGATATTTAACAATAATCAACCTTCTTTAGACTTTGATGGAAGTCAATACGCTGTTCCAGAGCTCCCATTTTTGCATAGATGGGGTGTATGTGGCAAATAAAAATGATCGGGAGGGAAATTTGTTTGTTGCATCGCCTGCATCCTGAGCACGCCCATGTCTTTTGTCCGCTGCAGAAACCATTTGTGTAAAGCAAGAAAGGCCATGAAAATACCTCGCTGCGAGGTATTCCATGACAATGGCAATGTAGGCGGGAGTGCCCCTTGCCATCCGCTTTATGTCATGCGATGGAACGCACGCGCGGGAACAGTTCAAATCCAAATGTTAACGGCGACTACGTTTTGAACGGAAACGGACGGGATGGGAGGCTAGACAGTTTTGAACGGAAACGGACAGTACTAGACGCCAGGAGAAAGGAATGGGCCCACATCCACCTAAGCAGTCAAAGCTTAGTGTGTGATGTTTAAGCCCAGCCGTTTCCATTTGTCATAAGGATCTTGTTCTTGGTGGGTGACATGGATTTCTCCCATTTTTGTTAAGCATGGTCATTCCATTCTTGAAGAACATCTTCAACAAATGACGGTGCTTTCTGTCCAACAAACAGAGTTTAGGTCAGCTATAAATTCAAAGGGGCTACATGTTGCAGGACACAGTCAATGGAAATCCCTTTTATTTAAGTAAATTTTGATTTCATATTGATAAATTTTATTGCACTAGGAAAGGTTTTAAAATTTAAAAAACTTACTCGATAACTTTGTTATCCTTTTCGTTCCCAAAGAAACCTGCATGAGGGAAGTTGAAGACAATTCTATCAAACCTTCTTTCCCTCATAATCTCAAGCTTATTCATTGTTGTCGCATCAACACCATGCAATATCATTGCTCCACGCTTCTCCAAATTCTGAAGATTATTTTGGCCTGACTCATACGAACTTATGATCTTCTCTGTATTTTTGGGAGACATAAGCACACAAGAAAAATACTACCAAAAACGAAACAAAGGATTTGTGAGAAAAACAGAGCAATAGAAAGAAAACTTGGAGAGAAGATTTTAGACCTCTGGTGTCAAGAGAGGTGGCAACCATGTTGTCTGCAGAGCCAAATGCATTGGCCAAAGCTAAAGAAAATGAAAAGTCGCCTTCCCCCACTAATAAAATCTTGTGTAAGATTGAATAGTGCTTAATCCTTCTGTCCAAGGAAAGTCGTCTAACTGAAGCCCAAATATCTTGATCATTTAACCCTGAATCCATTTCTTAATACAAGGAAGAAGCCAAAAAGGTCCAAGCTACTAGGTCCCTGTCAAAACTAATAATGGTGTCAAGAAAAGAATGCTGAAATCAATAGATTAACCTTGAATGAGTTTAAGAACTCAAACCACACTCCTTTGAAAGATAATGATACCCACACTCTGACGTTAAATGTTTCTTCAAAGAACCCTCAAATATCAAATATGCAGATCTAAGTTCCAAGACTCATCATCTAAATTGAAAAATCATAACTTTGTTCACTTAAAACTATCTTTAAGGGCAATTTTAGCCCTGATTGCACAATTGCACAGAATTTTAAGATAGTTCCTGTCATAACAGGCCTTTAATTCTCTTTAAGGGCAATTTTAGCCCTGATTGCACAAAATTTTAAGATAGTTCCTGTCATAACAGGCATTTAATTTTCCTTAGCAGTATTTAACTATTTACATTTAATACAAGTCTGTGAGGCCCACCCCTATGCCACATCTAGAACTTGGAGTATTTTGAGTTTGGTTATTATCTATGCCTATTGATAAGATTGATGACGAGATATTTAAATGTTTAAGTTCATATGATGATTGATCAAATTTTATGCTAGTTATTGAGGTTGTTTATTTTAAATCTAGAAACTTAATGATGAATGAATGAAACCAATGGTGTGAACCAATCATGTTGCAATTAGATGAGTATGAAAATTAATGTTAATGAAAATGAGATTAAGATAGGTGGCTAATGATTTTTCAATTATGTTATAGGATCTTTATGCTATACAAATTATGAAACTTTTGTGAATGCAATTGTGATTCAAATGATTTGATTATTATATGAATATGATTTACTTGGATGGATTAACATTTGTATTGAGTGTGTAGGTACATTTTCCATGGCCAATGGAAATTGGAGGCAACTCTTGGGAACCCTATGTAAATTAACCAGTGAAACCGAGCTAAAGTCCATATGAAGGGACTATAGTTCCATCATGTAATTATTGATGTTATTTGTGAATGTTTTTAATTTGTTTTCTTTATTGCCACGTCAGTCCATCCAGGAGGTGAGTTGTCTATCCCAGTGGACAAACTCGGATTTGAACTTTTAGGCACTTTTTGGGGATTGAAAAGTGATATTTTTAAAGTGTTTTTATGGGTTTAAGGTTCCTAGGGCAAGTACCTATGGGTTAGGTACCTTTTTAGCTCAAAATCATGGGTCAGTCTCAAGATAGGGCACTCTTTTTGAGGCCTTAAAGAGGTTTGGCGAAAATAAGGTTTGGAAAGTGGGATGGGGACTAGTCCCTTTCCAATCCCACTTCTCCATGTTGTCTTGGAAGTCTCCCAAGTCCTCACACATGTGTGAGAACACATGGGTGAGTGTGCCTGAGAGGGTGAATGGAAGGTTGACAAATGTCAGCTCCCTATTCAAAGGAATTAAAACTTGAGTTTCTATAAAGCAAACTCAAAAACAAGGGTTAGGGGATTCTTTTGCATTCTTGATTTTGGTTGAATTTTGGGGGAGTGAGGAGTTTGAAGGAAAAAAAAAAGGCTTGGAAGAAGAGGAGTTGTGTGGATCCTCAACCCATCCTTCCTTGAGCTTGGTTCTAAGGTAGATACACCACTTTTTCTACTTCTTCATGTTTGTATTTGAAAGATTATATGTGTAGGTGAAAAGATGTGCTTGAAATTTTATCTATTGTGGTTGATTTGCATGTTTATTTCAAATTTCTCTTAGATCATATCTTCTTGTGTTTTTTGATGTATTATGTGTTATGGGAAAAAGGGTTGTGTAGGGATAGGCTCACCCAAGTGGGAAGAGCATCCCTTGTTGGGGATGGTATGGAGTAGGAACCTCCATGGGGAAGTTTAATCCCTCCTTGAAAGGAGAGGCTCAAAAAGGGTATGAGTACCCATATGCAATTGTGAAATGGTAGAAATGATTTTGGTGGTATGGGTTTTGGAGAAAGAGAAGATATTAAAGAAGGGTTGCATGTGAAATGATGGGAGTATGATATTGACTTGTTCTTGTTGCTATTATTATAAGTCCCCATATGGAGTGCGTAGTCCACCCTACATCCCCCACTTTGGATTCTTGATGGAATCCTAAAGTTATGTGAAAATCCCTTGGGTGGTGTGAAAATAATCTTATGTGTATCATGTGTGTGTAAATTCTGTTTTGCTTGGGTTTTTTGTACCCGGTTCCCTCGGTTGCCTCCTAGCTCGGGGGTGGTTGTTTTCCAACCAAAGGTTGGGAGGTGAGCACTACCTTGGCTATGGAAAATATGTTTGTGCTTTGTGTAGGTTGGAGACGATATGAAGATCTTACAAAATTTGGAAAGGTTACCACTTTGTTATATCGTTATGTCTATGAGGTGAAGATAACCTCCCAAAAATATAACTACCTATATTGGTAGAGATGGGATAAAAGTGTATATGTATGGGAGTGTTGTGTATTTTGAATGATCATGTAACTCTATATGTGGGAGTGAAACTATGACTTGTCATATGCATCTTTCATTATTCTTTTATGTAAGAAAGTAATGTGCTTGTTTATATACATAAATTCTTGAGTTTTCATGGTGGTTAGTAAGGGTAAATGAATATATGTTTCATTATATTGTTTCAGAGAAAATTGTAAACTTGCTAAAGGACTTGGGTTGGAATAGAAGTTTTTATTGTTATTATTTTTTTTTGCTATGTTGGGGCTTAGTCCGTTTTTAATTTGTGTATATATATTTTTCAGAAAAGGAATAATTTATATATTACTCTTAAGACACTCAAAGCATGTCTGGTCTATGAAGACATATATCTGTAAAAAAAAAAAAGAGATTTGTACCTAACTTGGTTAATAGATAGCTTGAGGAATAAAATGCGTTCTTTTAAAAGTTAATAGTTCAGAAAATGCAAATCTGCTACTTCATTTTTTTTTCATGCATCTACAATAGACAAGGCATATGATCCAATGTTATTAGATAGAACACATAGAAAGGTACATATTGGAAGTGTCTGTTATGAAATCTTTCCCTTCATTCTCTTTCTAAATCGAAGGAGGCATAGTAACTCCAACTATGGTATCTCTTCCTATCTTATTCGCTACTCGTATTTGAATACTGAAATAAGAACATGAAGGAACGGGTGAATAGTTTCACTTATTTCGCCTCAATAGAGCATTCCCCTGTTTGGATGTTTACAAAATTTTCTCCTTATATACAATCATTGAATATTTCTTAAAAGCTACTTTCAATATTCTTTGCTGCATGTACGTTAAGTTCAAACTTCAGGGTATGTGGTTGTAACTTAAATAATATATATATATATCCATTACCAAATCTCAATACCTGTAAGATACAACAAAATAAAACCATAGCTATATGTTCTATGTTTAAACATAGGTTATATGAATAATCTCAATAGGAAACTGCAGTTGAAAAATAAATTCAATATTAAATTAGATGATCAGAAATGCCTGTTAGAAAGTATGTATTCATAGAAGAGGAAAAATAAAATAAAATAGTACTGTGACTAAATGTGATTGTAAAATGGAATAATATTTATTGCTCTACTTTGTTTTAGGCTATAAAATATGGAAACTTATATTGAGAATAAATATACACGCAGAGGATTTTTCAATTTGAATACCTCAATGATATAAGTTAACAGTCTACCCAAGTGGAAAATAAAAGTTAAAATGGGAACTTGGCATGATATTGTAGCACAATAAACAGACTACAGAGAGTGCCTATAATCGTAAGTATACAACATAATGAAGTAATTTTGCTTACTATAGTGCTACACAGTTGACAGGCATACCATAAGCCAGCCGCCATCCTAGTTTCATGTGATCTTGAAGCCCCTGTAAGGTAGAGTTAGCCAAACCTGATGTACATGAGCCGCTGTTTGGGAGTCTTTTCTTATGTATACAGTCCCAGTATTGTTCACTAGGAGAATAAGCTTGTGGAATATACAAAGTTCTTTAAGAGAGCAGCAATAGAACTGAAATGATCCCTGACAAGTTGCAAACTTAGTTTATAATAATAGGCTACCAAGAAAATAATGTGGACTCCTGCTTCTATGCGTGCGTGAAAATCCCTATTCTAGGTTGCATGATTTACACCATGTTCCGTTCCTTTCTTCTTTTCCATCGGTCTGGTCACGCTCAGACAAGACTTCCCATATCATCTGGAAATGTCAGCACTCTCCCTGTGACCTTGGTTTGCGTAGGAAGACAGATCACTTCCGATGGTACAAAATTGATCAACGTCCTCTTTCTTCTGATTGCACGCCCATCTAAATGTCCCACTAATGGGAATGAATCTTAATTACTCATTTAAATTTTTTTGGTCTTTGTCTAGTGGTTGCTCACTGCTGCATATTTCCCAATTAATGCTGCCACTTGAATAATTAAATAATCACTGCATTAGGGGAAAGAGGACTAGTGTGAACATTTTAAGTTCAATCTTTTATTATTAAAATAAGTTGCATACAGATGAATTTATTACCTTGTTTGAAGCCCAACTTGTCATAAATCACTTTCTAAAATGGAACAAGAATAACATGTATAATTGCTAAGGCGTTGAATCACTGTACTACTGGCGTAGCAAGTGATTGGACGAATTCCTACTAAATTCTGCCACCTTAAACAGAGGGTCTAGTGAGATATGTGGCGCTTGAGATGCTTTGTCAGGTCGCAAAAAAATAAACTATTACAGGAGAGCCCTTGGGACAGGAAATACTCTTGTTCGTGGATTGAATCAAGGAAAAATCTAAATTAGAGTTTTCGATAAAAGTGCATGCTATTGCCATCTATCATTGGCAAGTAGACTTCCTTTCAGATAGTATTGTCATAGCTGAACTTTTAAGAGGTACATAACTCTATATGCCAATATATTAGTGAACATAAAATGTTGTGCATTAAAAAAAAACAGTCATGCAGCCTTGCTTTAAGGTGAATGTATGAGCTGTGTATGAAGTTTCCCCTTGTATGTACTTACGTAATTATGTCCACGAATGGTTGATTTGCTTTAGTGTAAAAGAAATAAGGTAAAGGAAACACATAAGATATTAATGCTGCGTTAATCTCATAATAACACTTTAACAATATTCAAAGCACCATACATGCCTTTTTTGTTAATATCGTCCTCATTGAGTGAAGGCTTTTCATGGATTTAAGGCTGACATAAATAAATAAGGAAGATGAATGATATAAATATATATATATATATATATATATATATATTCTTACTAAAGCGAGCTTATGTTACATGCATGGCATTGAAGAATTTCCATCTAAAGCTCTGTGTACTCCACCTCTTCAAAAGCCACTATAGTATTTAGAAGTCATCCTAGTAATGTCCTTGGAATATAATACTCCTTAAAATAAAGAGGGATATATATTCCCATACTCTTAGGAAAGATTCTATTCATTTAAATAAGAAACTAAGGAAGGATAAAGATCACGTAATAATAGGAATTCTTAAAAAGGTAGTATCTCTCTATCAATAATTCTTCTTCCTTTCCTTTAAGGAAGTTAAAATAATATATATATGTGAAGACTTTAAAATGTATTTACTTGTATAGTTTATTCTTTAATTTTATAACTTTTAATTTGATTTTTAGAGCATGTAGATATATATAATTTTAATTAATAATAATTAAATAATAAAAATAATAATGAATTAATTAAAATGGAGAATTTAATAATGAACTTGTAAATTATAAATATTTTGCTCACCATCATATTTGAATATTGAGGCGGAATGTTCAATGTGGGTTTTAATATGTTGTCAAAATGGTTAGGGCTTACAATTAAAATAATGTTTCGTCAATTAATCCTTGTTCTATCCAATAATTACTCATACTCAAATGTTAAACCATGACCTTTCTCAGGATTACTTGAGGCCATGCGTGATGGTCTTCACGCATACCTGCTCATCTAAATATCCAAACCTCGCCTCGAGTGACATGTCATTGATCTCGATGTAGGGAAATGTCATCTAATGCATGTTTGGTGTAGGAATAGCAAATTTGCAAAAAAATGTGTAAAAAAAAAAAAATAGTTGTGTTTTTCCTTGGAGTAGATTTACGGCATTACAAAGTCATAGAGCTTTAGTAAAGAGCAATTTAAAAAAAAACAAAAATCTGTTCAAAATGATTGTCAAATAATGTATGTGAAGAGTATGATATCTACTTAAATATTACACATGTTCAAAATGATTGTCAATCAATGTATGTGAAAAGTATGATATCTTAAATGCTCAAGGCATTGGACTTGTAATTTAGTTAGATTTGTTGTTGTTTTTTTTTTTTTTTGCTGCTACTCTAATATTTAATATTTTTTTAATAATAAAATCTTTTTTTAATATATATATATATATTCTCTTGAATTAAATAATAAATATTACATTTTTTTTAATTGTAAGATGTTAAATATTAAAAAAAAAAATAGACTGAATTTGTTTTCTATAACAAAATTTTTGTTATATGATAAAAATATATCATGTTGTTATTTCTCAAAGTATTAGAAACAACCTCTTATGTTATAAAACAATGCTAGTACTTAGATCTCTGCATTTTCCTTCATCTATGATATATGTGTTTGCAAAAAATTGAAATATTTATTAGTGAATGATATTAACAACAATAATGTTTATTAGGTTTATTGATTTTTTTGATTTTTTTGTCTTTATGCATCTTATAAATAATATAATTAAGATATAAGTAAATATGATTATGTAATAATATTCATCTATATATTAAGATTTTATATAATAGATCTCCAACCTTTTATTATATAAATTTTAAGAAATGGTAGTTGTATAAAATATTAATATATGGTAGTTGTTACAGTCTTCTTTATATATTAATGAACATATGCATCTATATGGTAGTTGGTAGTGTTTCATATGGTTATACATATTCTTGAAATTAAGAATTTGTTGTAGTCTTCTTAGATAAATTTTTAAGTTAGTTTTTTATTTGTTTGATTCATTAGAAGGTAGTCATTAAAGTAAAATAATATAGAAGTATTTTTTTGGTATGTGTTGAATTCGGTTTAAGGGATAAGGTGTATCTATTTGCAAGGATCTCTCCAAGATTTTGTGTTGTGTTTTCAAGTTATTGTACGCATATTCTTTGTGATAAATATGAGAGGTAATGTAACTTTTTAAGTGTTAATTCATCTATTTGAAGCGGACAAATTTACCTATTGGTACACTTGGATGTAGACTATACTAAAACTAAAATCTAAAGATTTGTGAGAAATTGTACAACTAGGGTATGTAGAACCAATATATATAAATGTATTTAATCTGTTAAGTGATCAACAAAAAAGAGAGTATTATCAAATGTAAAGAAAGACAATGAATCTTTGTTTTATTTAAGGTGCAATCAATCAAGCAATGTTTCTTAGAATAATTCCAACTCTATTCATTCTAAAAAAGAATGGAAAATACTCATTAATGCACATCAAGGTGCACAAACTACAAAGTTATAAACAATGAGACTTTTTTTTAAAATGTAAAAATGACCAATAGCGAATTTGTGAATGATTTTTTGACAAAGGTCTAGAAGGCTTAGTTAGTCAAATAAATGTTTTAAGTAAAGATGTGACTAACAAGAATCTCATAGAGAAACCTAAGGAGCTTGACTCCCAAGTTTGATAGTGTAATTTCTATAATTAAAATTTTGAAGACCTCACAACTATAAAAATAGATGGATTGAGTGAAATTTTGTAACTATTAAAAAAAATTAGAACAAATATTTTTCTCTAAAACAAACCTATGAAATAAAATATAATTAGTGATAAAAATAAATATAGAGGTAATAATTTCAAAGGAAGAAGTAGCAATTTCAAGGGAAAATAAAGAGGAAGAAGAAGAAATAATTGGAAGATAATTTAATAAAATAAACACCTTTGATGCTTTTGTTGCAATAATTTTGGACACTATGCATCAAAATTTTAGATTAAACAAGTTGAAATAGAAAGAGAAATGCTCATAATATTATTGAAGATAAACAAAATTTATTCATTTCTTTCAAACTACTCCAAAAAAATTCAAAGTGATTGCTAACCTTCATTTTTTTTATATTAATTGGTTTATGATCATGGAACTAAAAATGCAATAAAACCGAGCAACAAAGCCACTGAGACTAGTTCTAACAAGTCATTGAGCCTGACATACACAATATCTTTTACAATCTTAAACATCTAGCTATATAGGGCCAAAATCAAAATGAAGAGAAAAACATTCAAGGGCCAAGGCAATAGTGTAGACCTTACGACACCCCAAAACTTACATAAACAATCAAGACAAACATATCTAAACCTGGAGATGACATCACTTAAACACCAACCACAAGGGAGCACCTCAACACATCATCCACTTCATCCCACTTAACCACATCAATGCAACTTTCATATAGGAACATTGCAATGCCTGCCACCACTAATATCCTCTCCTCTGTCAATGCCCCTTAATTGGGTGGATGTGATTTGATGTCCTCCTACATTAATATAATAACATTATATGAATATCCTTCCCACCAACATTTTGTATATGAGCCTTCATCATCATGTGGGCTAACCCCCTAGTGGGTAGCCCAATCCACAACCTAATTCTCTTTTCTACCAATGTGAGAAATGAATCTCTTTAAAAAAATTATTCAATATCTTAGCCTCCACAATTATCACCTCCAATTTCTAGTTCTTGAATGTTTCTCCTCTTATTACCCCTAATCACCATTTTTGAGTCACCTTCCACCCATATTTTCCTTCATCTTTATTTTTGAACATCATTAATCCTTGTTGCATTACCATGGAATTTGATATATTATTTGTATCTATACCAAAGTCATAAGAGAAGTGACCCACTAGTTTTCCCTCTAAATTCATAAAGAAACCTCTTGATGCAGGAGCATCCAGTGGTGTGAGGGCAATCTTGCATCACCCAAAAGATGATTTCCATTTTTATTCTTGTTGTTTTCTTTTTGTAGATTTTTTTACATTTTTGGATACCCTTTTCGTCGAATAAGAGTTTCCAACTTTTAGAACTGCTTTTCTGCTTTTTCTGCTCAACTGTTATTTTTAGCAGGTTTGAATTTGAAGTCATGGGAAGATAGAAATTTATGGGAAGGTTCAGGATGGAAAAATACACAGTCTGGTGAAAGAATCAGGTCAAGATCATTCACGATTTGAAATTTATTCAAGTTCCAGTTTCTACTTTTTGCCTTGAAAAACCTTCCGAGCTCAGTTTGAGGCACTAAACGATCCCGGATGGGCCTGAAAATTTGCGGAAAAACCAAAGTAGATGCCATAGGACCTACTTTGTGGAAAATTTTCTTCTCAAGAGCTTTCCGAAAAGGTATTATCATTGAAGATCCAACAGTCGGATTAAAAGTTATGGCTTCCGGAAGTTGGTGCATATTTTAGAAATGTGCTAATTTTTTAATGTGAATTTAAATTTGAATTTCAAATTGTAATTTTGGCGCCAAACTGCCAAAAATCTTATCTCGAAGGTTGTTTTTGGTTCCAAACCGAAATGGGTCTATTTATGGGCTTGTTTCTGATTTTTGAGGAACTTTTTGGGGAAATAAGTTCGCATGCTGCGAAAGGGGAATCTGGGTAATTTCTGTAAGTCTGTAATTGCATGTATCTCAGAGCTCGAGGATTTGAGATCCTCTGCATGTAAGAGTTCAATATTTTTGAATAAAATATTATTCTGTGAGTGTTATTTTGTGTCTCAGGTTTGCTCCCTCATCACCTCTACCCCTAGCTTTCCTTAGATTACCTTTTGTAGCATTATTAAAGTTGAACTTGACCCAACTAGGATCCAAATGTTTCCTAATATAGTTTGAAACATTCTTCTTAGGTATTTGTTTGTTCTACCCCATCCACCTAAATCTCGACCATGCATTGGCCCACTTGAATTCATCATCCATTATAAATCACTACCCCTTTTAATAAATTTCTCCTAATCTAGAGATGGAATTTTCCACTAAATCCAAAATTATTTCTACCATTTTCTTATTTCCTTGGGAATTTCTTCTATTTCACTCACGCCAAATATTCCAAATAATCAAGGTTGTGCTTTTATCTAGATAAAATATAAATTTTAATCTTGAGTGTCCAAATCTCTAATAGGCTTGGGAGATTAGCAAGCATACCCTATTCCAACCCCCATCTATTTAGAAATAAAAGCCATACTTGGCTAGCCATATCACAATGTATGAACAAATGATCATTATCATCCCCTCTACTTCTATACACCACACATATCAAGGGACCTTGTCTTCTCATTATCTATTGTCTATCCCATGTGAGACCATGGTGCTTCTAGGAAATCCAAAGGAAAGCATTCACCTTAGGAGGCCTTTATTATTTTAATATTTTTTTCTACACTTAAGCTGATGTTGTCCCTCTTGCTAAAATAAACTAGTAAAGTAGAGCTAATGGAGACTTTGCCACTACCCTAACCAACCTAGACCATCAAATATTCTTTGTTGGCCTCCAAAATAGGCCACTTGTCAATTTTTTCTTAGGTTTTAGCACGAGCATCATTGAATTCATTCATCAAAGAAGAAAGATTTTTCCATCATTTGTGTTGAGGACTCCTAGTCATGTAGTCTTTGACCATCACACCCTCCACATTTTTAAAATGAGTGACGAGAGAGTGCATAGAGTCATTTTTCTTTAAAGCTTTATCCTCTAAGCAACAAGTGCATGCCAAAATATAACCTTATCTCATTTCCCCAATTTCCATTTAACTTTTGGGCTGATGAGCTTGTAGTAAGACCTAATGAAATTCTAAATGCTTGAGCCAAAAGGAAGTTGAGAGTGTTCTTAAAAATGTTGCTTGGATGATTCTTTAAAGATAGTTACTTGAAGAACCATACTCCATAATTTGTTTTTTTCCTCATAGATTCTCCAAGAGAGTTTTTCTCCTAGAGTCTTTTTCATTTTCTTACAATTTTTGGATTTTAGTCCCACTTTTTGTTTGGTTGTGTATATCTCCTCCCAATTGACAAGATTATACTTGAAAGTGTTTATGCTTCCCTTCCAAAGAAATCTACACTAAGTAGCTTCCAAAATTCTAGCTACTTTACTAGGGATTTGAAAAAATAATATGATGTAAATTGAGACAAATACCAATGAATCCCTAATCAAAGAAGTCCTACCCACCATAGAAATCCACTTACCCTTCCAAGAGGCAAGCTTCCCCTATATTCGATCAACTATATTGCTTCGCTCTGACTCAAAGTATCTCTTATCCAACAATGGCATCCCTAGATATTTAATGGGGATTCTATCCACCTCAAATTCGAAAATCCTTTGAATTTCTAGCCTTTCTAAACAAGAATCTTTCAACAAAAACACTCTATATTTTTATGCATTATCTCTTTTCCCTACAATATTTTGATATTGCATTAAAACCTTTTTAATGCACCTCTTACCTTCATTAATAATTACTCAATAAAAACTTGGATATATTGTTTGGCTACACAATTAGAAGTGTGTGACTGGTTTGTAGAAGTCAAAGGATTAGTTGAGGAATAAATTGGTAACTACATCAAAGGGATCGTATTAGATAATAAAGGTTCATTCAAATCAAATTAGTTTTAAGAGAAGAAATCACACAATCAAGAGTGAGTTTACTATTTCCTACACACCACAATAAAATGGAGTTATTGAAAGGAAGAATATAATTATTGTTGAAATGGCAAGGAATGATGAAAGAAAAAATGGATATGAATTTTTGAGTAGTAGAATGCACAACAATACATTTTATCAATAGGATTCCTGCAAATTCCATTGAAACAATGACTCCTAATCAAGAATGGTCTTGAATTAATCAAATTATTGATCATTTGAGGGTATTTGGATGTATCATTTGTCCATAAATACCAAAGGAGAAAAGGTCTAGTTTATATGATAAATGCCTAAAATACATTTTATTTGGTATGGATTAGAACACATATTATATAGGTTGTATGATATAGTAGGCAAGAACCTCACAATAAGTAGAGATGTGGTATTTAAAAATTAACAAATATGTTCAAGAAAAGGAAACAAAGGGAAAGGGATGGTGACTAATGAAGTTAAAGAAGAAGAATAATATAAGTTGAAGATCCTCTAGTATAGGAATAAGAAAGTATAAAAAATATAAAAGGAGGGCACAAAATAATCATCCATCCTCTTATGCTAGACTCAAATTTTGAGAAATGGTAGCACAATTATAAGAAAAAGGAAAATGTGCATTAATGACTTCAATCATGGAAAGTAATGAGCCAAAAACCTTTAAGTAATCTCAATTAAAATAAGAGTGGGTTGAATAAATAAATAGTGAGAGAAATAATTGAAAGAAATGACACACAAGATTTGATTTATTTATTTCATGGTAAGAATTTTCTTGGTATAAAATTAAGTACAAATATGATGGAATCATTGATAATATTAAGGTTAGACTAGTAGCCAAGCTATAAACTCAAAATAAAGGTATTGACTACATAAAATATTTGCACCTATAACATAGATGGATACTATCAAACTAGTAATATTGGGTTCAGTAACTTAGCAAAGCTAGACAATTTATCAAATAGATGTAAAGAGTGTTTTTTCTAGTGAATATTTGATAAGGAGGTAAATCAGTCACAATCTAAAAGTTTTGAAATACTTTTTAAAGAAAATTGTTTACATATTGAATAAGGTGTTGCATGGTCTAAGTAGATATCAAGGGCATGGTATTTGAGGATAGACTTATACCTGTAGAAAAAAGGTCTTTTGAACAATGAGTCAATTAGATCCTAATATTTATATCAAGATCCAAAAGTTGATGATATTTTTAGCTTATTCCTCTATATGGTTAATATATCTACAATAGGCACCCCCACGGGTTAACGGAGTTGGTCTAAGTCTCAGGTTTGCTCCCCGAGGTCTTGGGTTCAACTCCCTGGCCCGTGACTTACCCTGCCACACACACTTGAGGCATGTGTTGGTTACCGTGTGGCCCCAAGGGACTAGTCTCACCTCCAAGATCACCTCGTAAATGGAACCCGCTGGGCTAGAGTCACTGAGGATACCCCTGTGGATAACAAATATATATATATATATACAATATGCACAATCCCTCTTTATTTATAAAGTTTAGATTTGTTATGATTGTGAAATTTGGGATGATATATTTGGGACATATGCACTATTTCTTGGTATAGAAGTATGGAAGAATCAAGATGGAATATTCATCTCTCAAAAAATATGCTACAAAACCTATTAAAGTTGGACTTAGATTGTCTAATGAAAATGTGTCAAAATTTGGGGGAATCAATTATATATAAATAGTTGGTTGGTAGTTTGATCTACTTAACTAGATATTGCTTATGCAATGAACTTCAAATCTAGGCTCATGTTTGAACCTACATAAACACATTGGAGTGTGGCTAAGAGGATTCTCAAATATATATTAGGGACATTGAGTTATGGTCTTATATTTTATTATTTAGAGGACAATAAGTTTTTTGGGTATATAGATTAAGATTAGGTGGGTTCCATAGATGTTTGAAATTCTACTTCTATTTATACTTTTTGTATTGGTTATGTAATATTTTCTTGATTCCAAAGACTACTGATATGATGCAGGAGCATCCATGGTTGTGTGCAATCCTGTATTGGTTTGAAGGTTAAAAATTTGTTTCAATTTTGAAAATTTGATTTTGAGATGGATTATTTGGTGGAGAATAATTTTGGAATGATTAATTTCATTTATCCTTGTGTGAAGTGATCAAAAGGCATGAAAAGCATTGACAAGGTAAAAAAGCAAGTGAACAAGCAGGGTAATAATGCAATTTTTATTTTCCAATTTTTAAACTCTTGAAAATGAATTCATAAGGTGTGGAAATTGAATAAAATAATGTTTAAAAATGCATTTCAAAAATCCCTAAAAGGTAGGGACTGGAGGAAGTGGATGCCAAGGTTAGGAAATCTTGGATTTTGGCCTTTTCGGGTGAAAATGGTCAAACCAATGCTTGTTGGGAGTTATGATTTTGATTGGTTGGATTTTAATGTTTTTTTATTTTTAGCTTTTTGGTGGAAATTAATGGGGCAGCTCAGAGGAAGTTGTGATTTTTGGAGAAGAAGGAAAAATGAATGTGAAAACATTCATGGAAATGGTGAAAAATCTGGAAAAGGACGTGATTTTTTGAGTGTAGTTTTTTGAAGAAAACAAGTCATAGAAGAAGGAATTGAATTCATGGAGGAGGTTGTTTGAAGGTTTTATTGCAGGTTTGAGACTATTCTACCACAGTCCATATCAATTCCAGATTGAAAGAGGCAAGTTTGAGAAGCTATAGGAGGATTCTAGGTGTTGGAGAATGCATTGTTTGGAATAAGCTCTCACTGTTTGAGCTTGAAACCTTGTTGTGGTAATTCCATTGCATGTTTAATTAATGTATTTTATTTTTAGCTACTGTTATCAATCACTCTTGACTGATTTATTGATGTAATCCATCATTCCTTTTATTGCAAATAAGAGTGCATATGTGCAGATTCGAATTTCTGAATTCTAGAGCATTGTTGCGAATTGTTTGACTAAATGTTTGTGGGAATTTTAAAAGGATTTTAAGGTAGTTTTTGAAGGGTATTGCAGCCGTTACATTATAATATTGAATCCAATTCTAAACAATACCTTTTGAAGCTTGATTCAATTAAGAAAACAACCTATGGAAAATTATTATTATTCAAATTATAATGTGTTATCAAACTCAAGGAAGTGTCTGCTTAAGATTCTTTAGGTTCAAAATCAATACCTAAAGAAATAAATTTAGTGATAAACTTGTAAAATTTCTTTGGAGCCATTGTCATTTCTAGCATTCACAATTATATCAACATATACTTATATGCCCAAATGACCATTAAATAGAAAGTTACACCAACCAAAGGGTAGAGAAGTGTGCTCTTTGTAAATAAATGCATGCTAAGGGATATTGCAAGCTAATAATGATTCGACCAACATCTTTAAATGACAATAAAATTATTTAAAAAATTGGCATAAGATAATTTTGCATAACAATTCCAAGAGTTTCCATAAAATCTAGACAAAAAGTAGTAATAGAAGTTGTATTTTTGAATGTAGTTTGAATAATTTTAGATTATTTTGGTTATAAAACTCACATATTTGAAGGAGATAGTATGCATTTTTTTTTAAATATGTATATGGAGTAGTGGGTATTCAAGCCAACTTTGTTTTGAGAAAACATTTATATTTTTTCATAAAACCACATATTCATGTAAAGAAATGTAAAGAAATGTGGGCATTGTTGCATGCTATTTTTGAAAATTTAAAAAAATAAATAGTTAAACTTGTATCATATTTTAGGAAATCTTAGAAAAATAGTTTTCAACTAGAAATGTTGTGGCCAATAATGTTTCATCCTACCAAGATTGTAAAAATACTAGAAAGGACTCAATGATAACATTATTGACTAAAAAAATTAAAAGACAAAATACTTGGAAGGAACATGGATTATAAATTGACACTTCAATGGGGTTTAGTCAAAACTATCCTAACTAAAAATTAGTTCTATTTAAAATATTTTTTACTAAAATTAGTTCTATTTAAAATATTTTTTACTAAAATTATTCAATTGAGCCATGTACGGTAGTGTTTTTTCATCTAATTATGTTAATTTTAAAGTAGTTCAAAAATTTAACATTCTTGCAAATTTTACTCTAGCAAATTGTTTTTTTTTTAATCTAAAAACAATCATATGTAGATTGAAAAACATAATTTTTTTAAGTATATATTTTTATATTTTGATTAGTGTTAGCATTATTCTTTTTTATTTTAACTACAAGTAGGCCATGTTAACATCTAAAAATAAGGTTGATTCGTTTCTAGAAAAAATATGAAATCTCTCAAAACTTTAAAAATAATATGATGTCTTAAAGGAGAAAAAATATGGAGTCTCATGAAAAGTGTTATTTTCTAATATACCTAACTTAAAAAATTTAATAAAATATAGATTCATTAAAACAACTAGAACAATTTTAAGTTCACATTTAGAAAAAAATAGAGAAAAAATAAAATTTGTTGTAGATAAAGTGGAATTTTATGTACCTCAATTCCTAAAAAATTTCAACAATTAAAAATAGTGTCAATTTTATTAAAGATAATATCCATTATTTTTTTACAAATACACAAACAAAATACTTATATTTTATTACTTTATATTATTTAAAAACTCAAAACATATATATCACTTTTTAAAACATTAATAAACATTGATTTTTGTAAATGTATGTCCAAAACATAAAATATGCCTAACACTTCTAAATTTGAAAAGTGATACATAGATTGAAACTTATGAATGTATTTTATGTTTTCTAAAATATAAAGAAATATAAATTCTTGACTACTTTGTGACCTCTCATATTTGTGCTCATACCTATTAACACTTGGAAATGCACCCTTGTTGAACATGGTCTCCAACATTCTAATGAAGGGTACATTCTAATGAAACATGGGAATTACTTCAAAGTGCGGGACCTTGCTAATTGAACCCAAAAACTCTAAATGAAGGGTTGGTTGCCTCTCTAAACTAAATGTAGAGTATTGATCAAACTCAATACTAAATTCCTATGAACTAATCCTAATCCTAATTGCTAAATCTTCTAGGGGAAAATAGAGAAGATGGAAAAAGTGAAAAAGTGATGCACCAAGCCTAGAATGGTTTCTTCCTACCCAAAGAGTGTAGAGAATTAACATGAATCACCAGGGATACTCACATAGTTCATTACTATACCATTTCTTAAAGGTATGTATAGAGGTTAGAGTTTGATAGGGAAATAAGAGGGAAGAGATATCCACAATTAGCTCTAAACACCAAAATAACATAAAAGACATACATAGAGGATGACAAAATTCATTTGCACTTAAAGGTAATGAGATTTACACAGGATGCATGAGAGGGAAGAGGGGAAAATTAAAAATTATTATTGATATAGAGTCACAAATCCAATTTACAGTTGTAGAAGTATAAAATTACAAGTGAGTACTCTAGAAATCAAAAGAACTCATAACAATTGGCACAAATAGATTTTTAAACCTTAGAAGGGTGTAAGAGAATGGAGTAGATGGTATAGGGAAAAAACATAGCCATGACTCAACCAAATGAATTGAAGACATGCACATCCATTAAATCTTGAGTTGGAGGCATGAGAAAACATTCTTAACATTCATGCCATGCTTCCACATTGATGAATCATGTAGAAGAAGTATAGAAACCCCCATAAAATCCATTGCAACATGTGATTAAGGATGGCCCTCTAACCAAAAAGGAGTTTTCAAATCAATAAATGTAACATGGGTGTCATTTTATCCCTTAGAATCCATGAAAAAATGAGTTAAAAAACCTTTCTTGAGCCTCCATGAATCATATTTGATAGTTGCGGAAGTGGATGCAACATTGATGAAATTTATAGGTCAAAAGAACACCATTTTGGCCTCTTGTGAAAATTTGAGCCCCATCTAGATGTCAATTTGGGTAATTGCAAAAATCTAGCCCCTTTCAGATATTGTGAAACTTTCACCTTGATGTGGATATTGTGGAACTTTCACCATGACATGGATATTGCAGAACTTTCAGCCTGATGTGGATACTGTGAAACTTTCACCCTAATATGGATATTGTAGAACTTTTGAATCTTCATGTGGATATTTCAAAACTTTCACCCTGATGTAGATATATCCTAATACCACCAAAACTTCCACAATATCTTAAAGACCCCAAAAATTTTGCAATAACATAACTTGGTCATTTTTTTACTCAATTTTCTCCAAATACTTAGCCAATTTTGTGTACTTCTCAATTTATGGTAATTGACTAAGGACCAAGAGACTAATGTAACAACCAAAGGCATAAAATCATGCACAATGGTCCAAGTAAAATCTCTCAGATTGGTTTTAACTAATGAGCCATAAGGTGGGCTTATAATGTCAACAATACCCTTACACAAATTTTCATTTTAGCAAATTCTTTTTATCTATATTTTTTATATTTTCTTATATGATTAACAATTTTATATTTTTTTTATAATCAAGTATGTATTTATAAGTTATTATAATCACTTTAAAAAGTTTATTTCACTATGGATTAAGTTTTATGTGATACATAAATAGATTTCGCATGTTTGAGACCAGTAGTTCTTCATGCATATATATTTTTTATTATAGAGTTGCACCAAATTAATTATTAGCCGATAGGCTATATATATTGTGGGAACTTTGAGACAAAACCTGTCTCACACCGGATACCGTTCCCGTGAAACAATTTCAATTGGCCACCATACAATTTGTTGTCCGTTCCTTGCATTTAATTTGTAGATATTCTAAATCAGATTTTTGAGTGGCATTTAATATGCAAATCCAAATGGAATCGGATTTCCATCTCGGGTAAGCCCTAAAACCCTGATATTTTCATCCTCTTCATTTATTGATTGAATCGGCGACTATAGGGAGATTGTTTGTTTGGTGGGGTGCTGCAAGAGTTCAAAGTGGGCTATGCTGCAGATGGCTATGCACTCCAAAGGCGCGGGAGCTAGCGTTGTCACCTTCACTGTTGGCGGTCTCTCTATGATCAATGCCATTACAGGGGCTTATAGCGAGAATCTTCCAATCATATGCATCGTTGGGGGGCCCAACACGAATGACTATGGCACCAATCACATTCTTCATCATACCATTGGCCTTCCAGACTTTACACAGGAGTACTCTTGCAATCATTTTCCTCTGCTTTTTACTGTTTCGGATTTCTCTTTCCCAAAACTGAACTCTGTTCTTTTTTTGTGTGTTTTTAGGTGATTGTGAATAATTTAGATGATGATAACGAGCTTATTGGCCATGCGATGTCTACAACGCTTATAGAGGGCAAGCTTTTGTATATCAGCATCAGTTGTAATCTGTGATCCCCCACCACACGTTCAGTCATGAGCCTATTCCATTCTGTCTCACGTCCAGCTGGGTTTTCTTCTTGTTTTTTTTTTTAAATTTCTATTTTTAACTTGTAAAATTTTCAACTTACTGTTTATTTTCAAGTATTAAATCTGTGGGTCCTTCATGTTGTGGGTCTTCACAGATGGTTTCTGAATGAACAGTATTCTTGTAGGATGATCACGGTTTACTCATATTTGGGCTTCTCCTTTTTATGTATAATGAAGATTTTAAAGTCTGCAAGTGAAGTTTGGACCCCTATAACTGTGAAATTTTTTTTTGAACCCCTCTGGTAAAAATCAAGCCAAGAAACCCCAAACCCCCAAACATAAAATTCATTTTACAGTTCAGAATGTCCTTACTTATAAGAAATAAATATCTACCTGATTTTAGGTATTACAATTATATCATATATGAAAACAACCATATATAAAACATCAGACCAATGCCTTCATTTAACAGATAACAACAGAATTGATTTAGAATGAAATAAAACACAACAAAAAAATATCCGGCCATGCACAAATTCCATAAAAAAGCTCACTGAAATCTTGGCAAGTGACTTACCTCAAGATTCTGCACAAATTGTGTTGTGCTGTCAACAATGCCGGTGAGAATAAATGGGCAGAGTTGTAGGGAAAAAAGAAACCCTACCAAAACAAAAAAAAATTAAAATGAGACGAACCAAAACCATCTCCCTACAGCTTCTACTTCAATCTATGCACAATGAACGAAAAGTAGATATAAAAATATCAGGGTTTTAGAGCAACTAGATTCTTGAGCTCTAGACAAGACTTTTTGCAAGTTAAAATATGTTTTAGGGCGTGAGGCCAGGAATGTTTCAAGTCCGTGAAATTTGTCTTCTTCTCCGCTGTGAAAATCCTATGGTGAACAATGAAGACTATAATGCTGAGGAATTAAAATCCTCAAAGAAAGTCCCATCCAAAATAAACCGAGACAGGACTACCAACTCATGATACATAGTTATAATTATGTATATATTTGGGAGAATGAAAATTGTAACATTTACTATATAATTCATACAAAATTGTATAGATTTTACACTATAGTTATTCTCCATGCTTACTGTATATATTTTACAATATGTTTTAAGCTAATTTTAGCATTCAACCCAACTATTGAACAAATTGTACGTTTACTTCTTTACTTTGACAAACAAATGGTTATACAACCATTATCTTTTTCATAATGTCTATTTACTATTGTCAAATTTAATCTTTGCTTGTTCTGATATAATACAAACAATATTGTACAACTATTAATTTACACTCTAATCCCATTAATACTTCACTATACTTTTCTATCGGCGTACCCCTTGCACCCCCTCTGGTGCAAGTGCTAGTATAAATTATTTTAAAAACTTACCTAAAATCATTTAACACTTGATCTCCACATTTTAAAAAAGTTTTTCACTTCCATTTTATCTATCACGCATATACATATAATATTATAATTTTCTTTTTTATTTATTTATAATGAGTTGTGAATATGAATGATAAGTATAAACATAAAAGTTACTATCAAACAATAAGACTCATATCAATTTAATTTAAGAATATATTTACACATTACATCAAATTTATAGTCATAAAAATAAAATAGCTAAATTTTATTGAACAATATAATTAGATGATAAGTTATTTGAAATACTTTTTTTAATGATTAAAGATAAATAACGATTTTGAAATTATCTAAATTTTTTTAGAAAGAGAAAATTATATACAACAATGAAGCGCAAAGATGAGCAAAGATACAACTATAAGAACCCACAATGCAATGACTATAACCAATAGCTACAAGCTCGATATTAATAGCACAAAATCAACACACAAACTAGAAGCCAAAAATTCCTAACATCTTAGTGTGGCTTGAAATAAAGAGCTCTAGAGAGCACTAAACCCAAACATCTAGTCTACTTGCTAACATGTTAGAGTTGTAGAACTTCCTATTTGGTCTTCCTTTTCTAACAACTAATCCAAGAATCAAAGATAACTTAGAGTAGTTAGAAGACTTCATATTGATGAAATCTCTAAGACACAAAACTTCTTATTTTCTTTTTTTATTTCTTGAAAAATATCAACTTATAGAAGGTAGACTTGATCAAATGGAGCTAACATCATTAATCCTTCTAAACTATTCATGTTAGCAATAGAATCCTCCCCAATTTCATGTCACTTGAACCATTCTCTTTGGGTTTTAAAGAGAGAAGGCACAAATCACCTTCAATATCCTTCAAGGATAGAAATTCCTTGACCTCCTTGCAAGAATTTGCTCTTATCTATGAATGAATTTTGTTTTGTTGTTTACAACCAACTATATTATTGATGGTACGTTATCCCTTCTTATTTGGGGTTTTCATCTTCTCATTCAAAATCCTCTCAATAGGAACATCCACCTGCTTGGAACTTAATTGAATGTATTTTTCCTTTTACCTCAAGACCACCTTGTTTTCTATCTTCTTAGGATAATTTTACACATAGTGGTCCACTCTATTTCAATTAAAGTAGACAAAATATGAGTTTTAAAATTTAATTAATTGATGCCAAAAGCGAAAAATTGAAGAGAGAGTGATAGTAGAGGGAAGCTCCAAATCAAAATTTATATTACACAAATTTGAGCAAAACCTGGTCAACCTTTTTGAGATCTAGTAATAGTATTAATAACTATAAGTTTGTCAAAATGAATGAATAACACCCTTCAAAACTTCATCTTCTCAATATCTAAGGGAAAACCTAGGGATTCTAAACCAAGAAGACATATTTATGCTTTCTATTTTTAGGTTAAAACTTGGACTCCATTATCTTAGAAGTAAGCTAGAATAACCTGTAAGCCATGGATGATCCAAGAGGGTTCTATCACAATATTAATGGGTTGAAAACAAAATAATAAATAAACCCTTAACCATAACAATAATATCTACCATGAGCTCTTCAAATTCCACTTTCTTTTAGCCTAGTTCCTAAAACATCTATATTTAATATAGATCCTAAAATGTTTCCCATGAGAAAATTATCAAGCCTCTTAGAGGACCTTTTAACTATTGAGTTTGAGACCTTGAGGAGAAGATCTCCATTATCCCTTGAAGGTACTAATAGAAGTAGACACCAAGAGCTCAAGGGAACCTTACCTTTTTGGGATTGGATACTTGTTGAAGTTAAATCCTTGTTTTTTAACAAATCCACCCAAGAGACATAGTCTACCCTTTAAGAACACTCCATAAAAAAATCCTTCACTCTAGAAGAAGACTTGGGGCACACCTTATCAAGCCCTCCTTATAATGCCCATTAATAAACCAAAGTTGTGGAGAAATATATACAAGGGGATCTCCACCTCTTATACCTACATCACACCTTCCAAGATAACACCATAGTCATCTCCAATAGTTGTAGGAGGCACCAAAGAAGCTACACCACTAACAATCATCCCCACATCCTTACAAGCCTTATCACAACTCTCCTTGTATACTACATACAGGGAAATATGAACCCTACTACTAACTTTGTTTAGCTTCTACACCAAAAGTTTAGATACATCCTTCAACCCCTAACACATTGTAAGCCTTGGTGTCTATATAATAGGAAGGGAGAATAAAACTATGGTGAAGCCCCTAACTTGAGTCAAGGAGCACAAAAAATGGCAAATCCTTAAAATCCTTACCATTTCCCTTACCCATAGTAGGAATTGACTAATCAACAAAAACCTTTCTAGTGGCAAGAGAAAGTAAAGACAACTCCTTATTCGTAGAAACATTCTAAGTCACATAGAAAACACAAGCCTTTTGACAAGCATTCAACCATAAATGTACTAATCTCTATTCTTACTCCTCATCCCAAGAACCATTTTGTTCATTCTCCACCTCCTCTTCTACATCATCATGGCCCTCATCTTCATCAACTTCCCCATCTAATCTTGGATAAAAATTAGAAATAGTAGTATTCATCCTGATCTCCTTTAGAGTTAATGTTGCATTATATATCCATCTCAACTTAAATAAAATATCAAAAACGTTGTATATACAATCCCAATAATTTCTTCAAATGAGAAGCATTCTCCCATTAAAAAAAAACCTGCAACCTTAATTTCAACAATATTAAATTAAAAGCCACCATTGCAATTGATATATTTGATAAAAAATTGAAATCAAATAAGCAGAAACTGTTGGATTAATATTTTATCCCCAAAACTTTAATAATATTTAATCATTAATATAAATTTCTTATAACTCAAATAAAGTGAAATT
The DNA here is from genome assembly GCA_007258455.2 of Sequoia sempervirens. Classification (NCBI taxonomy): domain Eukaryota; kingdom Viridiplantae; phylum Streptophyta; class Pinopsida; order Cupressales; family Cupressaceae; genus Sequoia; species Sequoia sempervirens. The sequence continues at coordinate 81,249,016 of VDFB02000007.1, forward strand.
TAAATCAACTTATACTGGTGTACCTATCTTGTTCATATTGTCAGAAGGTAAAGTTCACACAGTATGTAAAGCTCACTGTGGCTCTGTGTCCATAAATAAGACTATTTCCAAAAGAAAAATTGAAAGTTTATAGATTAACAGAAAGTACCTGGGTAGAACCGAATTTTTTCCTTATAACATGAACAGAAGAAACAGATCTGCCGCTAGCACTCCTTCATCAACTGTTAGTTCTCCACCTACTTAAGAGAAATGCAGATCTCTTAAAATTTAGACTTGAAATTGGTGAAGATTATATTGCCCTCCTGCGATTGTGGATTGAATGTGAAAAATAAGCAGTTTCTCTGCGGTTGCTTGGTCGGTCTGTGGGATCTCCTTTTAACTTTGCTTACTTACCTGCTCTGTTATTTGATGTGAAGGGTCTTCCTGTTCAAATCCATGAAGACAGTTAATGAAAGGCTCATGGTGGGAAAGGAATCAGATGTCAGGGGCCTCCTTTCAACAATGGGGGAATCAAATGTGGGGTGGCCACTTTCTTAATGGAATGTTGGGGGAGTACAAATCTATGTTGATCTTTCTTTTTGAAAGTATAAGAATGGTGGAATCGAATATTAAAAATCATGTGAGAATATAAATAAAGGGTTATGCAATAACTATAATAATTGTAAAACAGTTGATGGAGAAGTTAGCAATGGAAAGTTGAAACATAGTCTAAGCAAATGAACTTTTACAAATGTCTACTTAAGTTTTTCATTTTTTAAACTGTTGTTGAGCTTTAACAAATTCTTACTAAGTTTTCTTTTATAATTTTTGTATTCTTGTTAGATGATCACTCAAACATATGATGTTTATCATTTTTTGGGATGATTTTATTTTTTATGTAAATCTTAATTCAATTTTAATTAGATATTGATTGGTGGAAGTATGAGTAGCTTGTGTGTTGTCATTGATTTCAACAGTTTTAGGTTGTTGCATTAATGTCAATAGGTCTATGGAGATGTTTTGATTGGCTGCATTATGTTGTCATTAGTAGTGTCACTAGTGTCAATCTCTAGTGTTGCTTTGATAAGCATGTATTGGTGGTGTTCAACCTCTTGCATGGTTGAGCTGCTAAGAAGGTGTTCCAGATGATGAGTATGGGTTCATGGTGCTTGGTTCCAAGTGTTTTTGAGAAAATTTGAAGAAAAGAGAAAACAATGTGGTTGAGTGGTGTTTAGTATAGAAAAGTACAGTGATCTAGCTTTTCTTCGTATTTCTTCATGGTGGAAGATCTATTTGTGCGGTTTAGATATGTTGAGTGTTAGATCCATAATTTCTTTTCCTAGATCATTGTACAGAGAAAGTTGTGTTCACTAGTGTGTGAACTGTGTAAGTAGTGTTGCTTGGTAGAAACCATTTTTCTTCGCAATTCTTTGCAGTTTGGCTTCTGGTCTTGCAGATCTGAGGGTGTGCTTATATTGCTCATATCTATCTTCAATCTAAGTTGTTTGTGTTTCAGTGCTTTGCAAGGTTGGATTCAAGTGTTGCAATGTGTGGAAGGTTAGCTAGTTGTGTAGAATGAATATGTTCTTTTGGTGTATGATGTTGCGAAGGAGTTGTTGGATTTCAAGGTGTTAATGGAATATTCTAGATGGTGTTTAAGAATTGTGAGTTGTTCATGATTCATCTTTGTATCAAAAGAAGCGTGTACTTATTTTTTTAATGGTGCTAGCATAGGTTCGACCAACCTTGGGTGTTTACACTAATTGTGGACATGCTTCAATGTTTTCGAAAGTATGGCATGTCATGCATTAGCATATTTGGGTCCAAGTTAAGGTGTGTTGTGGTCCTCCTTTATTCCTTTCCACGGTAGGAATATTTTGGTGTCGAACTAATTTGAATTTGCATGGTTGAGGTGCTTAGCCAACCTTGTCAATTATTTCCAAGGTTGAAGATGGTATAGATAAGTGTTGAGTTGATGGAGAATCAAGTAGTGAGGGATGTGATGTGTGTTGAGATGTGAAGTGCAAAAGTGTGAAATGCAATATGAGCTTTAATGCTTAAGACTACAAGAAGCAATGAGTAGAAGGTGTCTACATTCTACAAAGAGAGTGCAAATGTTTCGATGAAGTAGTGGTGGATCTTTTTGTTGCTTTGAGATGGATTTCTCATTGTAACAATACTCTTTCTTCTTCTTTCTAATCTGGCAGTGATCCCTCCAATGGTGATCCTATTGTATTCGATGTTGTAATTACTTTATATTGTGAGCTAATCCTCACCGTGGTTTTTTCCTTCTTGAGTTTTCCACATAAATCTGGTGTTCTCATATTTTTGGATGTGTTTGTATTACTATTTCCCATGTTTACATTTTGCTAATGCATGATAAGGGTTTAACTATTGTTAAGGGTTTAAGGACTAATGTAGATCTGAATGTTAATAAGGGTTTTGATGTTTTAATGTACAACCGATTCACTCCCCTCTCAGTTGTCTTGTGCATTCAATATTGATAACATTTGTAATTTAGGTTAAGAAAATCATACACTATACCTCACTCTTTGTAGTACCCCTCCATTTATGCTTATGTTTTTTGTTTGCATGTTTACACACTGTTAGACTTTGATACTTTGGTTTGGATATTGTTGATCACTGATTTTGAGCGACAGTGGATTCACTTTGTGACATGATGATACATTGTATGGTGATAATTGATTTCTGACATGCTTTGATATAGCGTAGATGTTTTCCTTCAGATGTTATCGCTATATATATGTTTATGATGGACTAACTGTTATTTAATTTGTCAGTCTGATGTGACATGTATTGGTGTGGAGAACGGAGTTGCATCACTCGCTTGTGAGTGCCTTGTGATGTCCGTGATTTTCTCCGCACGGTGTGCTTGTACAATGGATTATATATATATGCATGTTATTTGTTTGGTTGCAAGATTGCAGGTACATGACACCGACTCCACCTGGTTACTCAGGTCTGAGCATGTCAAGACTCAACAAAAATGTTGTTTGGGAGGTAGTAACATTATTTATCCTAGTCTAGTCTTTAACCCAGTCACAATACATTGTCAGTTTTAGTTTGGAGTCTTTGGTTGTCTTGTTTGTCCTTGTTTGGATCAATTGCTTGAAAGGAAAATTTTATTAATTTAATGATAGTTTATTATTCTTTAATATACTGTTTATTTAAATTAATTTTTAAATGTTAAAGAAATAAGGTTTTACATTTTATTTAATTAATTAATTAGTTTGTCTAGTTAAGTAATTTAATTATTTGGATTAAGTTTACTTAATTAAATTAATTAATTAATTAAATTAAAATAGTTTTAATTGTGTGAACAGATTTAATTTTAAATTAATTATTATGTGGGAAATGGCATTTTTAATTGTTAAATAAATTTGCATTTTGAAAATTGAAAATTTTAAATAAATTAAAAGCATGCAAATCTTGAAAGAGGAAGAAAGGAAAGATTACCGGGAAGTTGTTGGAAGATATTTGTTTCTTCTCGACATGTGTGCCAGTTGAATTTATTGCTTTTTGGGGTTGAGGATTTTCTCGGAGGTTATCTGGGATTTGGGGAAATATAGAGGATTATTCTATTCTTCACGGGAAATGAATTAGTGCTCTGTTAAAAAAAAAATTGTTTATGCTTTTGTATTGTTGGATATTTTCTGGAAGTTCTTTGGTTTGGCTTATTGGGAATTTGTGTTCAGGAAAGGCTTTGGAAGCTACAGGCAAAGCTATTCTTCACCAGACATAATTTTTGAAGCTAAGGAAAAACAGGTATTTTCCTTGTGATTTATAATTTGTTTGTTGTTCAAAGGAATGTCTGTGAAAGAAATTTCATTTAATTTAAATCCCTGTACTTCTCGGGAAAAATTGTTCACTGAATTCTTGTTTTGTAAAGATTTGCTGGTTTCAGAAAACTTCTGTAGCATACTTTATGTAGAAAATATTTAAATTAGTGAAGGGAAATCATTTAAATGGAAAATAAATTTTGAAATCTTTGGGGTAAATTAAAATTTGAATGGAAATTCTTGTGCTTATTTTCCAGTAAAACCCAGTTGAAATTTTACAATTTCCCCCATAAGAAAACTCTGTAGAATTTTCTAAAATATTCCCCATATGAATAACCTGTTAAATTTGTGTGTGTATATATATATATATATATATATATTATCATATACAAATTGGATTGTGAAACTGCATTTGTTTTATTTTATTTGGGAATTTTTGAAGTCATCGTACGGGCGAGATTAGGGTTATAAATTTTTTTTTAAAAATGTTTTTGATTCATAAATATCCGCAGGGTTAAAACCCACGGATTTTTATTTGTTTTAGATTTTTAAAAAAACGCAAAAAAACGTTATTTTAAACTGTATGGTCACGATTTTAAAAATCGTAGAAAAATTTTAGTTTTGGGAGCTGCGGGGGTTGCTGACCTCCACAACCGACTCCCAACAGGGAGGCGGAGTGGAGGGCAGTGCCTAGCATCGTGCGCTGCAGCCCTATGGGAGGGCTGCGGGGCAGCCCTAACCACGGCCCGCAGTAGCAGCAATGGCTGCGAATTGTTTTTTTTATTCGCATGGATTAAAATTTCACTGTTTATTTCTTTTAATTTTATTTTATATAATATATTTTAATAAATATTTTATATATAAAATATTTATAATATTTTATATATAAAATATTTATAATATTTTTTATATGTTATATTTTATTATAATATATTATATATAAATATATATTATTAATTGATAAATTTTACTAATTGTAATTTGATTTTTAGATAAAATACTTTTAATGTGAGTATATTTAAATATGTGAAATATTGATGTTTAATATA
>VDFB02000007.1:81253943-81275078 GCA_007258455.2 Sequoia sempervirens
GAGTCACTATCAAATGGAAGGACATCAATAGAAAAAATCCTTTTAGGAGAAGGACTAGTTGGAGTCATGTAAATGACTAGTCTCTTAGGCCTTTTAGGGGTAGCAGAGACATAGATTACATTTAAAAAATCATCACAACTAGTGGATAATTATTTGAAGACATATTCTTAACATCGATCTGAGGAGGATCATATGTGGAAGGAGGTTCATCATTCACTAATGCATCATCTCTAGAACAGAGTGCATCAAAACAAAGATGAGATTCATCATTCAAAAATGCATCATCTCCAAAAGAGAGTGCATTGGAATGAATAGAAGGTAGAGTGACATTGAGAAAGGTATCAATGATTTCATTTTCTTTCAACAAAATATCCTCTTAAGCAAGAGGAATCTCATGAGAAGGATCAAAGATATCAAGTGACATAGGCAAAGCCAAGTCACCATCACATACACAAAATGGAGCATCCTTAACACTTTCAATATAATTAGATAATGAACTCGTAAAAGAAGATAATAAATTCATTTTGGTGACAAAACCAAGGAAAACCAAAAAATCTATATTTTCATATTTTTTCGGTATTTTCTAGGTTCTAGTAATTTGCATTTTTAGAGATCTTTGGAGAAAAATTTGGGGTCGAAACTTGTGTCAGTCCCTAAAATTTGGTTGTTTAAGGCACAATATTTTATGGATTTAATTAGTCCTCTTGGAGACCTTTCCAATGATGCAAACGGTTCTGAATTCCAAGTACCGAGTCAAAATTTATGACCCTGCCAAGTAGGGGTAAATAAACTCCTAGCTTTTGAAAAAAACTTGGTCTTCATGTCGGGTTCACCAAAATTTAGAGAAGGGGGATTCACTACTCACTAGTTATATTCATTCAGAGAGCCTCATGGGGCAAACTACCCTAAACGACCTCAAGGAACATTACGAGAGTTCTAGAATCAGAAAGAGTAGGTCACAAAGATTTTCTAGAAAATTTGACAAGATCTCGGCCAAAGGACAACAACATAGAATAAGGACGACAGTGTGGTGCACTAGCATCCAAGAGGTGTGTTGGCATCTCATACAAGCAAAAAAGTGAATTTATCATAGAAAATAGATAAATGACTACTAGCAACCCAACTGCTAAGAACTTACAGAATGTGATAAAGTAATAGAACTGAAATAAACTGAAATAGATGATAAAGAAAATAAGAGATAGAAAGGAAATTCTTACAACCACGCAAGTGATGAAGCCTCTATCAAATGAATGTCTTTAAAACCTGCATGTGTAATATCTAGAGAAATTGTTTGGGTTGTATAGGGGTTTGCCACAGTCAAAACCCCATTTTGGTGTTCCCACCTCCATAGATAGACAAAAAGATGGAGAGAGTGAGAGAAGTAAGAAAATGTGATGTGATAAAAGAAAATCCTGCTCAAGGACAACCTATATCACAAAATGTAGGTGATAAAAGCAATCATCGATCGAGGAGGAGAACCTGTATCATGAAGGATGCAATAGATAGGGAATATGGAATCCCAGGATGCTTACACACATGAAGTGAAGGAGATAGAGCTGCAAGGCTTAAGGAAGCCAAATGGAGAGAGCAAGGAAAAAAGAGAGAGGGTTGTGAGAGCCAAGAGAGCTACAAAGGGTGTTGCAAAAGCTTGAGAGTCTTGTAAGAATGTAAAATATTGGAGTTGTTGTAACAAATAAGGGAGATGTGCAAGCAAGAGAGTAAAGAGGGAAAAGAGAGAAGCTAAGATGATAGAGTGAAGCTAGAAGTTAGAGAGACAAATGAATTGAAAGAATATAATTTAATGAGGGAAAAGAAGCTTCTCTAGCTATTACAAGGCGTCTTGGGCCGTTACCACCAAAAAAAGGTGAGGACAAGTGGTAAACGTGCTTGGAGATAGTTGTTTGAGTGTTGAAATTCTGTAGAATGCTAGCATGGTGCATGGACGCCCACGTGGCACGCTAGTGTCTAGACACATTATGCTACAAAATGACACAAATGGGAAAAGCAAGATTTGACACAAAGATGATTGTAAAAAGGTTGATGCAGGGGCTAAAATGAGCCTACACAAGATGCTAAGGGAGAGGACACTAAAGCGGCTACAAAAATGCATGTAAAGTTGCTAGGGGTGCAATTTTATGACATTACACATCCTACTCTCCTCATCATCTCAAAAGCTCAAGATTCATCTCATATACATATCCATATCAAGTGTAACTTCAATTAGGTCAACCTAATTAGCAATAACACACAAAATTAAGCATGTCGTCCTCAAGACATTATATTCATATCTTGCGCCATAAATCAAAATTCAATTTACATCAAGATAGGATGGCATGGACCTAATATAAATCCCACATAAGATAAAATTACTTGCTTTTCTTCTACAAAACATCAAACATGTTAGGTCAGCCCAAAAATAGACCTAAACACAAAACCTTCATATGTACATACAATTCGCTAAATGTGTGCTTCAAAACTCAATCTTCCTTTGAACTCACATTTAGCTGATAAATAATATATTATCCTCATCACCGTAGAACAAAATAATTATCCGCGAAGAAATGCAGAATCTCCCACATTGATACATTGTACAAGGAATGACTATAATATATAGAGTTGAACTCTGTCATCCATATCTTTTGGGAAACTTCATAGAATGTCACCAAATCTTGAATATAGTTGCACCTGATGATCTCAAAGCTATATCAAAAATCACAAAGTGATATCTCCACTTGTGGTAGAGTGTGGAACCAAAATTTGATGCACTGAACCACAACACTACCTAAGGAAATGCATAGCTAATTTCCTATATAACCATATTTTTCGGACCAACTTGCTTTGTACGTATGTCATCAAAAGTACTTCCAAGCTATGCTAGAATGATCGTAACAAAGTTGACATCAATGGAAACATTGGATCATGCAATATATGCACCTCATGTTAATGTTCCCAAACTGCATCATCAATGAAAAGCTTCCAACTTCCAACTATATTCCCCCAGATGGAAATATCTCCAACATTCCTCCAACATATTTCCTAAGAACTATGGAATTTTTTGAGTGTCTCATGGATCCTAAAATTTTGATTCAATCTTTGATCCATGTCTAATGGATTATTGATCATTGGATTCATCCTTGATCCATGCTCATTCCTCTTATTTGATTTAATCCATTGATTATCCTTTTTTATCTTCACCATTGATTCTCATTTCAAAAATCTATAATTAGTGAGAATTTTTCCATAATAATCATCCACAAGATTTGAGTAAACTTATTCTCTTAAATTGAATCTCTAATTTTTTTAATTTGAGTGTACACTTGTGAGACAATTGAGTTCATCATTTCATCAATTTGCTTTGCATATCATGGATTTTGTCTAGATTGTAGCACTCTAGCACTCCACATTCATGAAGGACATAATCCCATAATGGGATTAAGGTTTTCATTCTTAGTTAGCTTTTAATTTGATTTTTATTTCAATATTTCATGTTTTGAAAATTAATGTTATTTGTAAACAATTTCATTGAGAACTATATGCTTGATTTATCACAATCTTTGTTATTTTAGTTCAATTTGATGTTATATGGTTAGTAATTCTTATACATTCACAAAATGGCATGCCCTTTGTGATCCCATGTCCCTAGCTAGCGTTTATTGCTTGAGTTTCTCATATTTTCTAGGAACAAGAAGGAGAGCATCACATTTTTTCATTAGTAGAGCGATGCCGTTGTAATATTGCAACGTAGTTGAATATTATGACGCACTTGAAATATTGCAATGCAGATGTTTATCAAAGGCTAGAACATGTGTAATTGTGATGCACTTGTTGATTTTATTATTTCTATTTGCAACGCTGATGGAGTGATGTAGTTGATTATAGAGCAACACATTTGAAAGAAGGTAGAACTATGAATTTGTGAATCTCGACGCACTTGTAGAGATGCAAAGCGACATAGTTTTTTGATAGACCGACATAGTTGCAAGTGAAATAGAGAGTTAAATTCTAATTTTTTCATTTGAATTTTGATTTAATTTGGCATCTAACCCTAACCTAGTTTAATGTCCTTTGTTTCTATAAGACTAACATTTCATAGAATTTAGGTGAGGTCTTAAACGTGAAGTCAAGTGTTTACTCACTCTATCATCATGAATTCATCAAATTTCCAAAGTCTTTATCAACACCTATGTGAGGGATAACCTAAGAGTCATTTCAATTCAAAGCTTTAATTTAGGTTCATATTGAATTTGGTGTATAAGAATTTAACAACTCAAATGTCATTTTCAATTTGGGCTTAAGAATTAAACCATACAATCTCACTTTCGTTTGGGTTTTAAAAAGAACAAAACAATCTCACACTTCATTTGGTGCTTTTAAAATTTACTTACATTTATCTTTTTTGAACCTAAAATGAACGAGTGTATGTTGTTTCTTCTATGCTTGGTAGTTGTGCTTTGTATGATCTTGGGTGAAGAGAAACACTTCTAGTTTCAATTTGTTCATTGTAAACCCTATAAGGTTTTGCTATGTATCCTCTCCCCTTGCACTTCATGTGATCTTGGGTGAAGAGAAATAACATCTCTATTTTTTCTTTGGAGGCATGCCTTGAGATACATCCTAATGGAGAACTCAAGGGTTCAACTCAAGTGTCATTTAGGGGTGCACTATACAAATTGGATGAGAGAAAAATTTGTAGGTCAAACCATGCATGTAGCACTTTGGACTTGCGCTATGAGACCTAGAGGCGATGTCCGAGAGGTCGAAAGTGTTCACCTAATACCCACTAAAAACCTATTTGTTTAGAGACCTAAAGGCCATTGAACGTCTCTTAAGAAGGTGCAATGGAATAGCGTCATTCCATGAAGATATTTATCATGTACTAATTGCTTGTTGAGGTGAAAAACACCTTGTAAGGAACTTTTCCTTTCAAGATAAGAGGTGTATAGTGTATGAGTGCATACTCTAGTCATCCACTCAAGCTAGGTATTTTATTGTGCAGACCTGACTTAAGAGACACACCCACTTGAATAAATAGGAATGTTCTTGATTTGTGTTCTATCAATCTTTGCTTAGTGAGCTTTATGGAAGAAATCTCATGAAATATCCCCCTTACCTATTGAGTTCATAAATACATTGCTTGTCATCAAACATTCAAAAAAACATTTAACTTGGTTATGAAAAAGAACTTCAAACCCTTTGAACATAATTGAATGCACTTTAAGGACATTATACTACTACATGCGTCTAAGTATACTTATTTTTATCAAAATAATATCTTAGTGTGCTTCCTAGTATTTTTTATGTCAAAGTAAATCTAGGGAACTATAATTTAGCACTTTTCTTCACAAATTTTGAGCTTTTGTAGAAAAAAACTTTGCTTTATTGTTGACATCTTAGTCTTAAAAAATTCATAATCAAGATTTATATGTGGTAAAAATAACTCATGCTAAATTAGATTTTAAGAATTGAACCCACAAAGAAGGATTCACATTCACTTGTTTACTTGATCCAAAAAAATGCTTGGTTACTTGATTCTAAACAAAACAAAGGAAATTCATGCTTAATATTGTTTTTATCAAAATAATTTTTGAGTTACCCTTAGATCAAAACATTATTCTCCATCAAACATCGAAACATTGTGCAAGGCTCTTTATCACAATTATTTAGAAATTGTCAAACATAAACTTAGGTTGTCATTTAGGGATCAAATTTTAGACTCAACATCAAAATATCAATCATAAAAATCTCATATCAAATCATCAAACTTTAACATTGGGCATAAATCACTTAGGTTTGAAATCTTTATTATATCCACTAATTTAGCCTTATCCTTGAAAATGATCTTTTCTTCAAGGTTTTTAGGTTGAATTAGCAAACACCATTTTGAACAAACCAACTTTGGAGTCATGAGTCTACTCCCAAAGTAGTAAGTTCATAATAAAACACATCAAAATAAAAATCAAATCAAATCCTAGGAGTAGTCCAAGTCAAAAGTTTCATATCATCAGATCATCATCACTGATCCAAATGAAACTAAGGCATCATCATTGACAACAAATTTGAGGTTACAAAATACATTTCCAATCTTGTATGGTCACAACAAGATCACAATACAAGAAAGCTATGGAGACTAACCCCATTGAATCAAGGGATCCTAACTAAAGTGTTAGTGATCATCCATATGGAGGTCCCTCCAACTACAACCACAAACCCTCCAACAACAAACACAAGTGGAAACTATTTATATTGAGGAGGGACCAAAACAGCATGAGATTACTCAAGAAGACATCCTAGAGTTACAACAAAACCAAGATTTTCTTCATGAAATGGAAGTGTTAATGAAACAAGACCCTACACAATACATGATTAAACTTTCACAAATGGGTATTAAACTTTCAGCTAACTTTGATGTTAATGCATTAAAGGAACAACCCCTTGAGAAAACAACACAAGATCAAGATCAAGCTTTTGCTCAGTATGCTTCAAGAAATTTCCCACAAGGGAGTGACTACCTGATGGACCCCCTACTAAGGGCCCACCTGCTAATCCAGTAGGTCCCAAGGCACTCCTGCGAGAAAATTCCAGTTGTCGCCAGTGTCAAGGAACCTTGCAATGATAAAGTTTCCTATAGTATGATTCCTCAACCATCACTTTCCCATATAAGCCTACTAGTACCATGGCATGTGCCTATGCCTACAACTATGCCTGAATTTGTGCAGTAGCCTCAAGTTGTTGCCTACATGAAGTCTCTTATGCAAGTTGTGTTGCTAAATTTTGGCTCTACTAACACTCTTGGTCCCACTCTTGCCAATATCTATCCTACTCCTGGCAGGTGACATCCCTCTCCTAAATAGTTGTATCCCGCTCATCCCTCCTCTATTGTACTAAGGCCTAGAGATATAGCCCCCATGCACCTGCTACTATTGTACTAATGGTGGTGGTGGAGGTGGAAATGGTGGTGGACCTACTAGTTGAACCCCTAACTATTGTCCAACTTAACCAATTTGACCAACATGTCTAGGAATCTATCCTCTACCTCTGCCCCAACCCCTGCCTTGTCCTACACCATCATCCCCTATTGAGTTTATCAATCTAATAGGATCATATTGTGTGAATCACGCATCATAAGAAAGGGTGGGACTAGGATCATTTGGTCCCCTTGCATAAGCCCAAGGAAACTGAGCTAGTTTTGCAAAGTCCCGGATGGATATCTGAGGATCTATCTGTTGTCCCCAAGTTGGAATCTCTCTATTAGTGTGCTCATATACAACCCTATAATTACATGTTGGAGCATCTTGCTACTCCCCAAACTATCTAGCAATCCAGTCTAGAAGATACCTCTCTAAACTGTGAAGTTGGTGGGCCATGAGCCACTGTGTATGTCAGGTATAGAAGAGATGGTCCTGATTGTCACCCCATGGATGTGCTTGTAGCCATGGTCTCCACCTAAATACTATCATGTCATCCAGACCTCTCCTCCAATATGTTATACCTGCTACTCCTATGTGGTGGAGTGTATTCATACCTACATATCTATATACAACTAGATCATCCTTGTATATATCCCTCAGAGCAATCACCAGTCGAAGCACGACAATGTGCTCCTAAGCCTAGATATGTAATAATGTAACTCCAGCTAATAGGTTGTGTCCTCACACATAAACCATCTGATGCATATTGTGGTATAGTGTTTCTAGAATGATTGAACCCCAAGCATAAGTGTGGACATCCTCAACCATTCCCTCTAGAACTAAACCCCAACTGACGGGTATGTGCAGGATCATGATGGGCCAAAAAGTGGCAATATGATGGGTATGTGGTTGACAACTTTTTTAACCCAAAATTGATGAAATGAAAAGGTTTTTTAAAGGAGATTTTCAGCTTTCAACCAATATAAATTATGCTTTATGTTGAATTTAATAAATAATTATTATTCATTTTCTATTTGAACTACGACTAAAGTCCTGATTGATAGGTTGATTGAAAAACATCTATATCTTTCAAATAGTATCACTTTTTTTGAATTCGAAACATGCATCACATTCTATGCTTTGCGTCCTATAGGATTTAAAAAAAAATGAATTTCATGAATTTTTGACCAAGTTAAGGTGGTTAGACATATGAGCTTTTATATTTTTTAAAAGTTGTAATAAAAAAATCATAATTAATTATTTACTTGGAAAAAAATTACAAAAAAATATGCATCACATCGGGACATGATTCATCTACTTATATCTAAAATATTATCATTTTATTGTGGTTAGGGTGGTGGACATACATTCTTTTTTTTTCCTAAAATTTAAGTACTATTGCATTGAAATTTTAAATTTTCACCAAATAGATTATTTTTTAAAAATAAACCTAATAGTTTAGAAACTACATTCAATTTTCTACAAATTCTATTCTTATATATTTTTGAAATAATATAGATAACTTATTCAATTTTTTACGTCAAGTTGCCTAACTCTGATTTTTCTAAATTTTTCACCACTTAAGGGCCTTTTTTTTCCATGATGATCCTGCACATACCCTGACACTAAATCCTTTGTTGCATCTATTAGGAACTAGGACTCCCATGATTAGTCTTGTAATAACCAGTGTCAAATCGCTAACATGTCCATGGTGTCTCTACAAGTCAATCTAATAGCTCTCCACCTCTAGAGACTAGACTCGTAGCACTCGAAACATTGCCTCCAAGTTGAGGTCTCCATCATAAATAACCCCATCTCCGTGAATAGGTACTCTAGGATGTTCCAAACATTCTTGAGGGTAATCATCACCTCACTGGTAGGAAGATGGAAAGATGAAGTCTCAAAATGCCACCTCTCCACTAATACGATTATCATCGCAAGGTGGGTCCTGATCTCGGGCATGTATGAAATATAATATAAACCAATGGAACATAGGAACTCATCCTCCTCATCCTTGAGTCTTCTCAACTGTGATAAAATCCTAGGCCTCCTCTCACAAGAAAGCAATGGTCAGAATCTATCCTACATGTACAATGCATACAATGTCAAAACTGCTAAAAATCAAGAGAAATCTAAGTTTGGAGCCCTAGTAATGCAAGTGTTCCACTTTAAACAAGTGTGTCACACTATCATGTTTCCGATTGTGTTGATATTTAGCAAGTGTGTCACTAAAAATTAAATACCTGGCGGTATAGCAAGTGTGCTTCAATTTTCATCAAGTGCATCGCTCTGAAACTAGTTAAGTGTGTTGCCATGTCAAATACAAGTGTGTGTGTGTGTCTGCAAGTGCGTCAAAGTATTTTACATCCTAGCACACTTACTCCAGAGCGAAGCTCTTTTGAAAGTGTGTTGCTAAACCTAACAATTGCATTGTCGACCATAACAACTACGTTGCTTTTGTTGGCCATGTTTTACCCAAAATTAAGTTACATAAAAAAGCATGCAAGAATTTTTTTTGAGGTACATATCGGTGGTCTTACATCAACTAGCCATTGTAACTCACAGACTCGATCTTCACAATGTAGAGGAAGCACACTATTTTCCATTGCATCATGAGATCTATAGGGTCTCTCTCCAAATCTCTCAAATTCTCAAACTCTAAGTGTGCAAATGAGTTTGAAAATGACCCCTAGCCCCTATATATGCATGAAAATTAGGGTTTTTAGCCTAATGGCATGGTAAAAACCTATGGTTTTAGTATGACATCCATTTTTGAGCTTGGCAAACTAGTTGATTTATTTTATTAATGTCTTGTGGCTTATTTTTGCATCCTCTTTGCAATGAACCAATCATGTGGTCATGTTTCAAGCCCAACCGAAAATTAGTTTTTTCCTCTTGATCTCTCAAGGGGGAATTATGCTAGTAGTTATTCTTACCGTTGGGGCACAGTGGGTTTCCCATAGTGGGGAATTAGAAAAATTAAGTTTTTAATTTTCATTTGAGCGGAATCAATTCTTTGAAACAATGCAATAGGTGCATTGGTTTAAAGAGGGGCAAAATGTAGACATTTCAAACTCTCCTAATAATATCACATACTCGATTTCTCATACTAACACCATTTCTAGTCTATTTCACCTAATTCGTCCATTTAATTAAATAATGTCAATTATTTAGTTAAATTCACCTTTTCTCCTATTAATTAAATAAATCAAATTTATTTAGTTAATTCATTATTCTCCATACTAATTTCATTCCTGCTTGATTAAATAATATAAGTTATTTAATTAAATTGCATCTTTCACACTTTGATTAAATAATTCATGATTATTTAATTAAAGCCTTTCTTTCATTCACTTGCACAATTAAATTATTTTAATTAATTATTTAATTGGATAACTTCTTTCAAATCCTCCAACTTTTCTCACTTGCACAATGAATATTCCCTTGGAATATGCCATTTTCAAATTCAAATATTTTCTCCCAAATGAAAATATCTCCAACATTCCTCCAACATGATTCCTAAAAACTAGGGAATTTGTTGAGTTTGTCATGGATCCTAAACCGTTGATTCAATATTTGATCCATGTCTAATGGATTATTAATCGTTGGATTCATCCCCGATCCATGCTCATTCCTCTCATTCGATTTCATCCATTGATTAGCCTTTTTTATCTTCACCATTGATTCTCATTTCAAAAATCTATAAATAGTGGCCATTTTTCCATAATAATCATCCACAAGCTTTGAGTAAACTTACTCTCTTAAATTAAATCTCCAATTTTATCAACTTAAGTGTACTTGTGAGACAATTGAGTTCATCATTTCATCAATTTAATTTGCACATCATGGATTTTGTCTAGATTGCAGCACTCCACATCCATGAAGGACATAATCCCACAATGAGATTAAGATTTGCATTCTTAGTTAGCTTTCAATTTGATTTTTGTTTCAATATTTCATGTTTTGAAAGTTGATTTTCTTTGTAAACAATTTCATTGAGAAATCTATGCTTGATTGATCATAATCTTTGTTATTTTAGTTCAATTTGATGTTATATGGTTAATAATTCTTATACATTCACAAGTTCTATAGTATTTTTTGAAAGTTTGTGAAATAACCTACAATGCCACTTTCTACAACAAAGGTAGAGTACAAAGTTGCCACGTAGATGTACCTTATTTTATTGTGATAGCTAGAGTACTATATAAATGACAAATAATCTATTGTTTCATAGTACAAGATTAGATAGTACAATATTTATGAAACCGCTAGCTCATACTATATTTTAGACACTTTGAACTTTGCTTGAAGTTATCCCCAATGGTCATTACAAGGGAGAATGAAAGAATAATACCCATTGTATAGTTCACATGTATTGTTAAGTTTAGATTGCATGTATTGAAAAGAATAGTTAATACACAATTTACATGTAGATTGCATGTTATTTAATTTATTTTAGTTGTGATTTTTTTTGCTTAATAGACTATATCCCCTTTCACAATACATAAATAAATTGGGACTTTGCATATTTGTATTATGTATGATCTATATATCTAATATTCTTTGTTATTTGCATTGTTGTTTTATTTCCTTTACTATGTGTAAAGTCTTCACTACTAAAATAACTCATTCTTTTATGTATATTTCTTTTGACAATACATTGAAGGAATAGTTTTAAAGACAAAAGTAACAAGGTGCAAAAATATTCCTAAAGTAATTTCTTGGCAATGTCATTGTGTTCCCTCAAAAGTTTTTTTTTTATTAGTTGCTTCCACTATTATAATTGCTTGTTAATCTTTTTTTTTATTTACAATGTGCTTTTTGATAAAGAGAATATATCTTTTTCTCCTTAGTTGATTATTTTGAGTTCCAAGTCATATACTAATGTAGTTTCAACTGTCTTTTTGATTTCTTTTCTTTTCATTTTTAATTTTATAGGAAGAACAAGCTTGATGAATTTGTGCAATTGAAGTAGCATATATGGAATCTAGAACAATAAAAGAATGGAAAAGAAAGTTAACACACAATACACAATATTTTATCTAGGACTAGAACAATAAAAGGAATGAAAAAGAAAGTTAACACACAATACACAATATTTTATCTAGGAGTAGAACAATAAAAAGAATGAAAAAGAAAGTTAACACACAATACACAACATTTTATCTAGGAAAACCTTTTCGGGTTAAAAAAATGTAGCACAATAACCTTCTTCACTATTGCATAAAATTCAACTATGTACAATATAGTAGTAAAACAAGGAAGTTAGATAGTGCTAATTATACAGCAAGAAGTTTGTGGTAGTTTCATGTACAATGGTTTGGACCCTTTCAAAAACCCATCTCTAATTGGTTCATAGCTCTAATCAAAAGCATCAAATATAAAAGTCTTTTACTCAACCATAAAGTATGTGTGAATTTTAAATGACACATCAAAAATAATTGCACAATTTAAATGAATACTTTAAAATCACATGAAAAAAATAGCAAATCCAAATAAAACATCAAAAAAATTAAAAGACCACACTAATTGTAAAACATAACAACTATACAACACATTTCTGACACATTGGAAACTCCCAAATAATATCTCTTTGTTTGATACATCTTATTTTTATTTCATAACTTCAACTAATTTTTCAACAATAATGACAATAAATACACAAAAATTAAAAAACATACAATTTTTTTTTTCCGACTTAACTGCATCTTTTCCTTTTCTCTCAAAGATTCATCTTTTTGCCTTCTAAATTCATCTCTTTCCATTAATATTTTATCTAGAACTGTCCTCAACTCATTATATGAAAACTCCAAGTTTGCTTTTTTAGTTTCAACATCATTTCTGGCTTTCCTTTCAATTGCAAGATTCCAAATATTCGCGTCTATTTGCATAGCAGCATCTTCTTTCAGTCTCAATGTTTCAGCTAATTGTTTGGTGATATTTGCCTTTTCTCGCAAAGCTTCATCTTTTTTCCTTCTAAATTCATCTCTTTCCTCTGATATTTTATCTACAATTGTTCTCAACTCATTAAATGAAAACTCCAAATTTGCTTTTGCAGATTCAGCATCAATTCTGGCTTTCTTTTCAGATTCAAGCTTCCGAATACTCACGTCTCTTTGCATAGCTGCATCTGCTTTCAATCTCAAAGCTTCAGCTAATTGCTTGTTAATATTTTCCTTCTCTCTGCAAACTTGTTCCTCCTGGTGGAGGGCATTATCTCTTTGTCTTGTGATTTCCTCTTTCAATCGCAAGGCCTCGTGTAGTTCTTTGGCAATCTTTTCTTTCTGTTTGGTAATTTTTTTCTATTTCCTTAAAGCTTTATCTTTTTGCCTTCTTATATCATCTCTTTCCTTTAGTGCTTTATCAGCGACTGTCCTCAAATCACTAAATGAAGACTCCAAATTTGCTTTTGCAGTTTCAGCTGCCTTTATGTTTCGCCTTTCTGTATCCTTTAATATTTCATCTCTTGCAGATTCAGCATCAATTCTGGCTTTCCTTTCAGATTCAAGATCCAGAACACTCACACCTCTTTGCATAGCTGCATCTTCTTTCAATCTCAAAGCTTCAGCTAATTGTTTGGTAATATTTTCCTTCTCTCTGCAAACTTGATCCTTTTGGTGGAGAGCATCATCTCTTTGCCTTCTGATTTCGTCTTTCAATCGCAAGGTCTCGTGTAGTTCTTTGGCAATCTTTTCTTTCTGTCTGGTAATTTTTTTCTTTTTCCTTAAAGCTTTATCTTTTTGCCTTCCAATATCATCTCTTTCCTTTAGTGCTTTATCAGCGACTGTCCTCAAATCACTAAATGAAGACTCCAAATTCGCTCTTGCAGTTTCAGCTACCTTTCTGTTTTGCGTTTCAGCTTCAAGCTTCAAAACAGCTGCTTTAAGAATCTCTAGATGACCTTGCGAAGAAATTTCGGGCTGAGCAGAATGTTTTTGGTCATTACAGCTGGAGATGCCAACGGATATATTTCATGTATAAGTGAAAAATACATTGCTGCAAGCTTAAAAATCAAAAGAAGAAATACTGAGCTGGACATGGTAATAATTTTACCGTATGACGAACTTGTAAGTCCGACAATCTCCCAAGAAGAAAGTCTCACCAATTCTAGATCCAGATCCTCTTCTATTAGTGTAGCCAGGATAATCTGCTTTGTCAAATTTTACCGACTTTTCAAAAAGCAATCCACATTTTTCTGCTTCTTCCACCAGTTTCCATTGGCTGGGCTTAAACATCACACACTAAGCTTTGACTGCTTAGGTGGATGTGGGCCCATTCCTTTCTCCTGGCGTCCAGTACTGTCCGTTTCCGTTTAAAACCGTCTGGCCTCCCGTCCCGTCCGTTTCCGTTCAAAACATAGTCATCATTCACGTTTGGATTTGAATTGTTCCCGCGCTCGCTTTCCATCGCATAAAATAAAGCAGATGCCAAGGGGCACTCCCGCCTACATCGCCACTGTCATGGAATACCTCGCAGCGAGGTATTTTCATGGCCTTTCTTGCTTTACGCAAATGGTTTCTGCAGTGGACAAAAGACATGGGCGTGCTCAGGATGCAGGCGATGCAACAAACAGATTTCCCTCCCGATCAGTTTTATTTGCCACATACTCCCCACCTGTGCAAAAATGGGAGCTCTGGAACAGCGTATTGACGTCCATCAAAGTCTAAAGAAGGTTGATTATTGTTAAATATCACAGTTGGAAATGCTCTGTTAGACGTGTATATAAAATGTGGAAGCATAGACAAGGCACATGAACTATTTAACCGTATGACTCAAATAAATTTGTCTCATGGAATGTTATGATTGCAGGGCATGCACAAATCACGTTTGTTGAAAAGGATATAGGAACTTTCAACCAAATGCGATTGTCTGGTGTAAAGCCACACTCCGCAACTTTTTCCAGCATCTTCCCAGCCTGTGCGAAAATGGGCGCTTTGGAACAGGGTATGGACATCAATCACGGTCGAGGATTTTTATCAGGCGTTGTAGTTGCAACTTCCATGTTAGACATGTATGAAAAATGTGTAAGCTTAGACAAGGCACATGAACTTTTTGACAGGATGGCTACAAAAATTGTTTGACAGAATGTCATGATTGCAAGATATGCAAAATGTGGAAGGCACATGAATTGTTTGACAGAATGCCTCAATGAAAAATGTTCTCATGGAACACCTTGATTGCAAGATATTAACAAAATGGATTGAAGACCTCTTCTTAGCTTCACGAAGTGCAAAAACATCCAATGATCAGTTGTAGTAACTCACCAGATCTCTGAGAATCTTAAATATCTGCAGTTTCTTTATTCAACAGTATGAATCTAGTCTCAATGTCAGGAATAATATCAATCGAAGAAAACCCATAGCATTTAAATCCATCGAGAGGAAGAGTACTCACACTTACAAGAGCAATGCTATCAATAATTATTTCTATGCCTATCATGCTCTTATTCCAAATGTAATATTGTCTCATGGCCTTGGTATATTCCTTGTCACTAATGAGGGTATAGATATTACACACAAACATGGAAGAGATGTCAATGTTGACATCATGTCAAATAAATCTTTTGACAAGATCCATACTAAACATTTCAAAAATGACAACCAAGATATCACCACCTTGGAAGAAGAAAACTTTTCTAAATCTAGCTTCATTGATCTCCACAACGATGGTCATCTACTAAAATTCACAACCAAAGTGAATGAGCAACTCCATTGTGACTTTTTTAGTAGAAAAAAGAGCCTAGAAAGGAGAGAGAGATTGAAATAAATGATTATCATTTATCTAAGGAGTGAGAAGCATCTGACAAAAACTAATGAGGTCAAAACCCTCTTGAACTAAACCAAATTTGTGGGAAGTATCACTCCAACATAGGAATTGATTGGTACATGATGCCAAGGAATGATCTTAGAAGGTGGAATGATTGTACCAACATCAAGATTAAATGTGTTATTGGTCCTATATATTTGTAAGGCTAGGCCAACCACCGATAGCAATGTGTGACAATTAAAGATGTTAACTTGGTAGAATACATACTTCATTCAAAGTGATGTTTATTCTCCAATTAATAGAGCATCTTTTCTATATGCATAGAATGATCACTATGAAACTTCCCTTAATTATTATCATGTCAATGTTGCATGATTTAGACAATAAGAAACCAAGCAAACAGTCTTCAACTTTTACTTCATTCTGAGATCAATTCCCTCAAATTATTATAGAAGCCAATTTTTTCTAGGATTTTCATGAGAAACCTCCAATTACTTCATTATATGATTTTTTAATATTAAACTTGATTATCATGCCTTTTATTTGTATTAGAAATTGGGTGATTGCTTTCATGCCTAGTGTTGATACCTTCAATGATGGATATTTCGAGGATTGAGTAATTGCTTTCATGTATAATGTTTGAGTTCACTTACAAGGAATCCAAATTGATCTCTTCCTTAGTGAAAGGTTCCATTAAGATTTGATTATCTTCACTGGTGATAATGAATGAAATGAACTATAAAAAGTCTATTTGATCCTACAAGTTTGAATCCTCCTCCAAGTAGTTCACTAAAAAAGAAGATTGATTCAACTTTAATGATTTTAGGATCAACGAGATATTCTCCTCTATGAGATTTGGTAGAAGTGACTTTCTTAGCTTCTTCTTTCCCTAGTTAATTTGTGAAAAAAAATTATGTTCTTTTTGAACCTTTAGCTAGCTAAATTTCTCAAGATTGTTGCCTCTAGATTTTATTTTTCTTTGCTTGTACATCTATTAGTTTTGAGATAAGATATATTTCCTTCATGAATTGATCCTAGTTCATCCCTCTAACTATGATTAATTCATTGAGAGTATTTAGTTCTATTTCAATCCTTTCCTTCTCAATAGATTATTCTTGAAAAAATATATTATTGTTCCAATCTTTGTGGATATTTTAGGACTACGAGTTTTTACTAGAGCATACCTCTTGGTGCTTCTTACTTTTACAAGCTCACTTGCCCAATTTTTAACAATATCTATGAAGGATTGATCTAAAAACTACATATTTTAAAGATGAATGTGCATTTGGGGTTTAGATGATCTTTCGTGACTTGTAAAGTTGACAAAAGTGATCTAACCCCAAGCATATGACTATTTCACATTTTATGGAATCTTTATACTCAATCCATTTGGGAAAGATACAAAATATATCTAATATCTTTAATATTTTTCTTAAACTTGGCCTTTTGTTTGTCTATGTGAGTCTTCCATTCCTATGTGTTAAATGTAAGAGTGTATTAATTTAGATAAAGGAACTAAAATCAATTTCTGACTAAGTGGACCTTATTATACCTACCAATTTGTCATTTGATGTTAATATTGTAGTAAAATATTCACATACCATGTATAATTAATGTATGATGGGTTTTATGATGTAATAAATTATCTCCCATAGTTATCTCCTAAGGGTGGAGCAATTAAGTCCATATATGGTGAAAATAAAAACTTATAGTTTGGAGACAATGATAATTTCCTAAAAGAGTTTCCAATTGGTTATTTGGTTTAATCTACCTATTTTGATAAGATTTGGAAACCATTGGAGGCACCTTTTGCTTTGATATATGAAGCGTTCATTCATGCTAATTTTGTAGCGTATTTTCCTCTTTAGAATTGATTTTAGTTTTTTGTAAAAGGATGATGTCTAGTTTCTATATATCTAAGAAATACTTTACGAAGTGGATTTTTGATATAGTCATCATAAAACGTGGGTTCAATGAAGGAATATTCAACCATCTAGACTAACATCAAAATACACACACAACACAAAGATCTCATAAAAACAACAAATTATTATTTATTTAAGTTTACTTGATTATCACCATGATTACAACTTCTCACTTTTTGTAGCAGGATCTCTTACATGCTAGGGCATATCTATTTCTTACACTTAATATGACAATTCAAACATAGATCACACTAAAATATGACCCCATAAACACTAGTCTAATTACTGAGCCACTATGTTGTATTATTATTTCCCTTTGGATTGCACTCTATTTCATACTTCTCAAGTTCTCTACTCACAATCTTTATAGATGATACCTTATAGTCTCACCCTATGTATGTTTTACCTCTTCACTTCTTCCATTACCTCTTCATGTACCTTTATTTGATCCAAAACTCAATATTTATAACATCCACAAATTTTTCTAATGATCTATGTTGGCCATAAGATAGAGCAAATTCCAATACCACATGTAACAGGTCATCAACTATAAATAGAAAAATTATAAATTTAAGTGGAAAAAAGGTGGATAAACGTCCTCATGATGCTCAACACTCATTGTCAATGGTTCAATACATACTTAAAAAAAATATCTGTTGGTGCAAACTCTAAATAACTTGCCACACATGAAAACAATCCTAATTTTTCACAACTATCCACCTAGTAGATACTCTTGTAGCAATTTATTATCTTTTTCTCATTATTGTTAGATATTAACATGAAACTAAAAAATAAAAAAATATGACTATTCCTAAAACTTTGAAAGCCAATTTCACATTATCATCAAATACAACAAATTTCTTCATCACAAACTAATATCTACAAACTAATAGAGAAACAAATAACTAAACTAAACCACTTTTCTAGAATGGTGCAAGATTACCACACTACCTAAGGATGTCCCACATCACACACTTGGAGTTGATAAAAAAATGAATCTCATATTCTAATACAAGATACCCCTAACTAGGAATTTCACATCTGAACAAGTATACCTCAAGCAATCCACCCTATGCACTAATTTTTGTAGGAGTATTTGAAATTTGATTCTATCAATCACCTTCTATATTAGTTTTCTATTTCTTGTATTTCATCACAATCTTCTTTATCCCTAACATCAATTAGCCTCTTTTTTTGTTGCATATAATCTTATATTATTACATTCTTTAGTATTGCATGTTCCTCAATGAAACTCATTATCATGTTATTTATCTACCATGTCCTTTGGTTGAGATGTCTATCGTCACATTCCCTTATCTATAGTACTTCTTTTGCATTTACATTATTTTTTGGTTATCCAACAGTAGCACATATCCTTGGAATCAATCAATATCACTCCTTTCCAACACACACCCTTGCATCATTATAAAATTATCCCTCACTCACCCTTAGGGGCATCAACTCATATCTTTAGACATATTTGTGTATGTTTTATGTTTTATCCCTCTAATCATACATAGACACCATACATGACACAAATCCATCAACACAATGTTACATAAAACCTCATCATAATATGCTCCAATGTTGAACCTCACCAAATACTTTTCTTCTATAGTACCTTATCTCACTACTACAACCATCCAATCTTATATGGGTGCGACTGCTTCATCCACCTTAGCCCAAAATTTTCTACCATTTCTATAGACTCCAAATTATCCATACTCACTACTCCTTGTTCTATACTCACAATCTCCATCCAAAACCAAATAGTCTCACTCTTCTTCCATTCTACCTCTTTTTTTCTTCCTTTACCTCTTTTCTTACCTTCATTCAAGGTAAAAAATAGTGTATATAGCATTAAAAAAATCCAATTTGATCAATACTAGCCACAACATAGCACAAGGCCTAACACCACATGTAAAATGTCATCAACCAAAAATAATATAATCAAATTCAAAGGGCTAAACAATGGAGAAAACTCTTCTAATAATTTTTCTCAGAGGTTAGAATGGGTGATGAAATATATTCTTCATTTAGCTTCTAATTTTGAAGTGATTTCCTTTATTCATGTTTTGAGAGAGTGGAATAAGGTCGCGGACTATTTGACCAAATGGGCCTCTAAGGAAGAGAATGGTTGGATGGTGGAGAATTGGAGGAATCTATCATAGGACCATTTCCTTCTACTTCAACGAGTTATTGATGATGATAAGATGGGTTAATTTTGAGTATTCTTGTTGGGCTATGTCACATGCCCTTTGGAGATATTGGCAAGTTCTGTCTTGGGGGTTTGGTTTTGTAGAGATCTTGTGTGGATTCTCCTTTATCTTTTTATTAAGATGGCAATGACCATTTGGAAGTCCCTTTGGTTCTTTGAGTCATGTACTTAAGCTCTCATTAATATATTCTTCTTTTTACCCTAAAAAAAAATGGAGAAAACTCCATGTGGTGCTCAACACTTGTCCTCAAGGGTTCAATTAATCTTTATCTTCTATTATTCCAAACTTTAAATCACTTGCTACGTATGAAAATAATCCTAACTATGCACATTTTTCCACCTAATAGATGCTCTCAAAAGTTAGTTTACTATTTTTTCTCATTAAATTATTCTCAAATTTGAATATGACACTAAAAAATAATAACTTAAACTATTCTAAAACTTGTAGAAGACAATCTAAAGTTCTAAGGAAATGTGGTAGCTTTATGCATCATAAACTACTAACTACAACTAACAAACAAACAAACATTTAAATTGAAGTAAAAATATCCACCTTTTCATAATGATTCAAGATTACCATATTGCCTAGGCATGCTCTTGCATTATTTTTGTTAGGTGCATTCAGGCCTATAACATTCTAAGTTAATATTGTCATTGTAGTGGTGGGGGGTGCTTCCCCCTACTTTGATTTTTGCTTACCAAAATTTAGTGTAGATTGAGAACTAGATTTGATCTTTTCAATTGTGACTTCTTGAACTATCTTAAAACCCATTCTTATTTTGGGGTTGCAGTTAGCTTGGCCTTTTGTGTCTCATATTATGGTATTGATAAAAAATCCATTGAGACCAATAATTTGGCTTCCTCATCTTGTACCTTAAGGTAGTCCTCATATGATTCTAAGCCATTGGACTTGTTTTCTAATGATTTGATTTTTAGTTGAAGTGGAATTTCTTTAGTTTTTCCACCAAACTAGGAGAGAAAGTCATCTTAGTTGAAA
Organism: Sequoia sempervirens; assembly: GCA_007258455.2. Classification (NCBI taxonomy): domain Eukaryota; kingdom Viridiplantae; phylum Streptophyta; class Pinopsida; order Cupressales; family Cupressaceae; genus Sequoia; species Sequoia sempervirens. Next base: position 81,274,758 of record VDFB02000007.1, read on the forward strand.
TGGATCAACTAGTTTTGATAGGGTAGCTATAATATACCCATTTCCTTTAATATTGTGTTGGGATTTTTTATTTAAGGATTCCTTAGGCTCAAATAATGATTTTCTAACCAATTTCATAATAATTTATAGGATATTCTATCTATATTTTTTGTTTAATGAAATTTTAATTTATACTACCTACAAAAGATTGGACTAACCTCAGTTCCTATCAAAAAATTCTACTTCCCTATATTATATTCTAGTAAAGTTACATTTGATAAGGTTTTGGACAAATATATTCTTATACATACCCTAGCATAGACCCTAGAATCTCCCTACATA
>VDFB02000007.1:81275178-81404843 GCA_007258455.2 Sequoia sempervirens
CTTTGTATCTTGTTTTTTTGTTTTTAAATTAGTATTTAAGTTTTTTTTTGTTTAATGCATTTTATTTCAATTTTTAATAGTTTTAAATTGTATTTAAAAAATAAATAATGTTAAATTATAAATTGAAAACTATATTTTATCTAAACCTAAATTGGACATAACTTAGAAATCTAAACCCTAAAACGTAAAACTAGAAACCTCTTAGAAACCTCTCTCCCCTTAGGTGAGCTAAAATTAGAAACCCTAATACAATTTTATCTCTAACCTTAACCCTAACCATAATTTTAACCCTAGCTCTAACCTTAACCATAACCCTAACCCCAAAACTAACTCTAGTTCTTACTCTTACCCTAACCTGAACCCTATCCTCAACCCTAACTCATGTTTTAACCTTAACCCCAATCGTAACTCTAATTTTTACCCTTTTCCTAACCATAACCCTAAACCTATGCCCAAAAAATAACTCTAATTTTAACCCAAACCTAACCCTAATTCTAACTCTAACTCTAACCCTAACCCTAACCCTAATATTAAGCCTAACCCTCACCTTATCCCTAACCCTAATTATCTATAACCCTAACCCTAACTCCAATCTTAATCCTAACCCTAAACTTATCCCTAACCCTAACCCCAACCCTAACTCTAATTTGTACACGAATTACAAACCATAGGTTCCAAGAGAGACACTTAAAACTTATAAAAAAATAGGTATTATAGGAGTCACTTGGATAATAATTCAATGTATCTTAATTACTATCCCTATATGGAATTTCTCATGATTGATTTATGAATTTTCATCCATTAACTATATATGGAAATAAATGGGGTTCCCTCCTCTAATCTCTAGTGATAGGAAAATATGGTGTCCAATCTATTCAAGTAAAATTAATGGATAAACAAGAATACCACTCTCAATCTTAGGATTTAATTAAATAGCTATCTTTTAATTTCTTTCCTTTTTACAAGCTCCAACATAAACCTACATGTACAAACCTTTTTATCAATGCCACTTTAAAATTACATTCTTTATTATATAACACTAGTGGCCCCATAACTAGGGCACTCATAACATGTACTTAAATATTATAGTCATTTCCCTATTTTATTTTTGTAAGTCCAATGAGAAATAAGAAATATTTTAGGTATCATAAAATTTTATTGAAAAAGGGGTAAGGAGAAAAAGAGGAATTCTAAAAGAATTTTCAAATTCTAAATCAAGGCTAAAGGAGTCAAATGGGCTAATTCTAGGAAGTTGGTTGAATATTTAATCATAAAAAATCCCAAAAGGAGGGAAAAATCAACAAAAAAAAATAGTAGAGCAACATGTGACACCCCTTTGAATTCCTAAAACCCCATGTTTTATAGGAAGATGAAGAAGAATTTGAAACCATTCCCCTCATCCCTTAGGAATAATCTATTAAGGAGAAACAATATAGATTAATAGAAAAATATTTGAATCAATGAAAATATATGAGAGAATCCTTATCTTTTGAAAAATGTTTCAATATGGTAATAAGTTCCATCTACAAGAAATGAGCAAGGAATATAGAAAGTGAAGAATAGGGAGATAAAAAGTAAGCTAAAAAACTTTATACACCTAAGTTTGATTGTAGTGACAAGATTTTTCTCACCTGCCCAGTTGGAGAAATTAGAGACTTACTTCACCCTCAACCCCATAACCCTAACCCTAACCCTAATTCTATCTCTAAGCTTAACCCAAACCCTAATCTTAACCCTAACACTAACCTTCACCATAACCCTAATCCCCACCATAACTCCAATTCTTATTGTTACCCTATCCATAACCCTTAATCTAATTTTAACCCAAACACTAACCGTAACCCTAACTCAATCTCTAATCATAACCCTAACCTTAACCATAATTTTATCTCTAACCTTAACCCTAACCATAATTTTAACCCTAGCTCTAACCTTAACCATAACCCTAACCCCAAAACTAACTCTAGTTCTTACTCTTACCCTAACCTAAACCCTATCCTCAACCCTAACTCATGTTTTAACCTTAACCCCAATCGTAACTCTAATTTTTACCCTTTTCCTAACCATAACCCTAAACCTATGCCCAAAAAATAACTCTAATTTTAACCCAAACCTAACCCTAATTCTAACTCTAACCCTAACCTTAACCCCAATATTAAGCCTAACCCTCACCTTATCCCTAACCCTAACCCTAACCCTAATTATCTATAACCCTAACCCTAACTCCAATCTTAAGACTAACCCTAAACTTATCCCTAACGCTAACCCCAACCCTAACTCTAATTTGTACACGAATTACAAACCATAGGTTCCAAGAGAGACACTTAAAACTTATAAAAAAATAGGTATTGTAGGAGTCACTTGGATAATAATTCAATGTATCTTTTACTATCCCTATATGGAATTTCTCATGATTGATTTATGAATTTTCATCCATTAACTATATATGGAAATAAATGGGGTTCCCTCCTCTAATCTCTAGTGATAGGAAAATATGGTGTCCAATCTATTCAAGTAAAATTAATGGATAAACAAGAATACCACTCTCAATCTTAGGATTTAATTAAATAGCTATCTTTTAATTTCTTTCCTTTTTACAAGCTCCAAAATAAACCTACATGTACAAACCTTTTTATCAATGCCACTTTAAAATTACATTCTTTATTATATAACACTAGTGGCCCCATAACTAGGGCACTCATAACATACTTAAATATTATAGTCATTTCCCTATTTTATTTTCGTAAGTCCAATGAGAAATAAGAAATATTTTAGGATATCATAAAATTTTATTGAAAAAAGGGTAAGGAGAAAAAGAGGAATTCTTCTAAAAGAAACTTCAAATTCTAAATCAAGGCTAAAGGAGACAAATGGGCTAATTCTAGGAAGTTGGTTGAATATTTAATCATAAAAAATCCCAAAAGGAGGGAAAAATCAACAACAAAAAAAAAGTAGAGCAACATGTGACACCCCTTTGAATTCCTAAAACCCCATGTTTTATAGGAAGATGAAGAAGAATTTGAAACCATTCCCCTCATACCTTAGGAATAATCTATTAAGGAGAAACAATATAGATTAATAGAAAAATATTTGAATCAATGAAAATATATGAGAGAAGCCTTATCTTTTGAAAAATGTTCCAATATGGTAAGAAGTTCCATCTACAAGAAATGAGCAAGGAATATAGAAAGTGAAGAATAGGGAGATAAAAAGTAAGCTAAAAAACTTTATGCACCTAAGTTTGATTGTAGTGACAAGATTTTTCTAAGGCCCAGTTGGAGAAATTAGAGACTTACTTCACCCTCAACCCCATAACCCTAACCCTAACCCTAATTCTATCTCTAATCTTAACCCAAACCCTAATCTTAACCCTAACACTAATTTTCACCATAAACCTAATCCCCACCATAACTCCAATTCTTATTGTTACCCTATCCATAACCCTTAATCTAATTTTAACCCAAACACTAACCGTAACCCTAACTCAATCTCTAATCATAACCCTAACCTTAACCATAATTTTATCTCTAACCTTAACCCTAACCATAATTTTAACCCTAGCTCTAACCTTAACCATAACCCTAACCCCAAAACTATCTCTAGTTCTTACTCTTACACTAACCTGAACCCTATCCTCAACCCTAACTCATGTTTTAACCTTAACCCCAATCGTGACTCTAATTTTTACCCTTTTCCTAACCATAACCCTAAACCTATGCCCAAAAAATAACTCTAATTTTAACCCAAACCTAACCCTAATTCTAACTCTAACCCTAACCTTAACCCCAATATTAAGCCTAACCCTCACCTTATCCCTAACCCTAATTATCTATAACCATAACCCTAACTCCAATCTTAAGCCTAACCCTAAACTTATCCCTAACCCTAACTCTAATTTGTACATGAATTACAAACCATAGGTTCCAAGAGAGACACTTAAAACTTATAAAAAATAGGTATTGTAGGAGTCACTTGGATAATAATTCAATGTATCTTAATTACTATCCCTATATGGAATTTCTCATGATTGATTTATGAATTGTCTTCAATGATTTTCAATATTTTTCATCACTTGTTCTACTAACCTTCTGTTTTTATTCAACTCTCATTTATAGTTCTTAAGTGACTATCGGTTTCTATTCAACTCTCATTTATAATATGAATTTTTAATGCTATGATTTTTTAATGTTCAATGTGATTTTTAAATAACTTTGAAATTGTGTGCATTATTTAATTAGTTTGTTGATATATTATTTTTAATTGTTTAACATGCAGTTGCCATATCATTTCTCGTCCATGGATCCACTTTTCACTTTAGAGGATTTCATGCCTAATCCAGAAATTCCTATAGATCCTGGTGCACACGCCACCCCACCACATGAGGATATGCCTCACTCACCTCCGCATTCTCCACCACCTGAACCCCCACCCCCTCCTCCATTTGACCAAAATCAACTAAGAGACAATATTCGAGCCAACTTAGTTGTGATTCAAGGGAACATAGATCTCATAAAAAATGAGACTAGAATCCCTCCACATCTCGCATGGTTTGCATCTACAATGCAAACTATTGTCGATTATGTTCGATCTATCGATGCGGACCTAGATAGGTTCCATCAATGGAGAGAAGAGAGGAGACAATTCTATGCAGATGGGTTGTCATATAAAGAAATCAATGACCTAAAAATCACTAAACAAGCTATGTGCCAATATTTTGTGAACCCCCAAACAAACGAACCAATACCACCCACAAAAAAAAGAATTTCAATTTTATGGTGTAGGCACCCGCAGATAGCTGCAATTTTTTGGGAGAGATGGTGGATGGTGTTTGATACTCCACCACATTGGCAACAAGCAAGGAGGTGCCCTATATTTTTTGAGAAAGCAATGAGTTTTTGAGTTGGGTAAAAAACCCAACCATATTTTTGATATGAGGTCATTTCAGAGTCATGGCATGCCTAACATAGACTAGGAGCACATGTTGATCCTCAATGATGTGCTCCAATTGCTCCTATTGTTCCTCTTCCTTCTCCTAATGTTCCCACTGCCTTTCAGCAGCAGACCATGTTATCTACATTAGGAGAATTGAGTTCACTTTCAAGACATCTCTCACTCAGCCAGGACACACACGCTGCCACCTATGGCCACAGAGCATGGAGAGGCTCTGCCATAGGGATACCTCGTGTGACATCCACTCTGTGAGGCACATGCATCCGGGTGGGATCATACCAACTTCTACTATATTCTCGAGGATCGTCTCCACACATGTTCATCTTTGAACTTAAATTTTAATTCAAGTTTGAAATGTAAAAAATTCATGTAAATAATAACATCAAACTATATATATAATATAATATTAATTCAATAATTTTGTGTTTGGTGTATAGACGCATGATGACGTGATGCCCAGAACTCAATATCATCATCGTGTGTATATGTCGAGTGCTGTAGATTTGGGCTCACCTTTTTGACAGGTACTTGAACCAAAATATATTAAATAATTTGTGTGTCCATATATATATATAATTTAATTTGAATTTGTACACATGTGTGAATTGATATATTATATCTAGATGCAGGGAAGTCATACTATTCCTAGTATTGACGAGCCACAAGTTATAGTGTTGAGCGCTCCTGAGACATCATCAACTCAGGTGCGTGCTTTCAAAAGTTTGTTAAGTTTAAATTAAATACACATCATAGATCTAATTTAATTTTTTCATTTACATACACATGTGTGAATGATCTATATGAATTGTTGTACATCTATATGTAGGGATTTGATGAGATAACCATGGCGGGCCGCACACCTGAGACATCATTGACATCTATTCATGGGAAATCTCATAAAAGATCATGAGGTCAAGTACCATTAATATTCTGAGGTTGTAAACTTTATTTAAATCTCCTATACATTTTTTGATTTAACGCTTATATATATATATATATATATTCAAGGTTTTCACATATTGTTTGCTTTTATATGAATATGCAGATATGGATCAGCATTTCCATCTTCAACACAGCTATGTTACCCCAAGGAAGCTATGTGCCGCTTGATCATGACCATATGGTAATTTATGCATACTAGAAATCATTTTTACTATATTTAGTTGATATTTAATTAGTTTTTTTTATCTAAAATTTTATATTTTCAATTTTAAATATGTTTAATTATATCAAAATTTCTAAATAAATTTAAATCTAATTTCGAGTTTCTTGAACTCTTTTACAACATGATACAGGTACATCTAGTCAACGTGGAACAAAGAGGAGACTTGATTTGACCGATCAGCCTGAGTGTTAGTTTTATATTTTATGGACTACAAATCTCTAGTTTTATTTCAATATATGTGTTGGACTTGACATATAAATTTTATGGACTATCTAGATCTCTAGTTTTATTTCTTGAACATGTTATTATCATATATGTGTGTTTATTTATATCATTGACTTTAATATGATGATTATATATGCACTCAATTATGATATCTTGTTATGTTCATTTTCATGATTATATGCACTCATACATTAGACTATTTATATTTTATCTAATTTTCAAGTATTACATGCACTATATAAATTATTATCTAGAATCAACTTCATATATATATATAACTTATCGATGGTTAGGGTGGACAAATTAAAACATTCCTAAAGGTTTTCTAAATCATATTCATAATAAATTAAGGGCAAGTAATTCTATCTATTTTCCAATTACATAGCAAATATTTGAATCAATAAAAAAAAAAACCATCTCCTTGTATGTATATTTAATGTATAATCTATACAATTCAATAATTATATAAAATGTGGTAAATAGAAGACACATGAAATATGTATAATCTATAGAATTTGAATAAGATATTTAAAAAGCGACATCGAACAAACATATATAATGTACATCAAGAAGTTTAATGTACAACTATATAACATGATGAATTAAGGGACCTAAGAGTTGATTAAGGAGATGAAAGAGGGTGGATTAAGGAGTTGATAAAATGAGTTAAAGGATGTGAGGGTGGATTACTATAGGAGTTGAGAATGAGTTGAAAGGATGTAAGAGGAGTGGATTAAGGGATGCAAGAGGGTAGATTAAGGAGCTGATAGAATGAGTTGAAGGATGCAAGAGGGTGGGATTAAGGAGTTCATAAAAACGAGCAAAAGCCATGTAAGAGAGCGGATTAAGGGATGCAAGAGGGTGATTTCAAGGAGTTGATAAAATGAGTTAAAGTGATGTAAGAGGGCGGATTAAGGGGGAGTTGAGAGAATGAGTTGAAAGGATGTAAGAGAGTGGATTAAGGGGATGCAAGAGGGTAGATTAAGGGGAGCTGATAGAATGAGTTGAAGGGATACAAAAGGGTGGATTAAGGGGAGTTCATAAAATGAGTTAAAGCGACGTAAGAGAGAGGATTAAGGGGAGTTGATAAAATGAGTTAAAGTGATGTAAGAGGGCGGATTAAGGGGGAGTTGAGAGAATGAGTTGAAAGGATGTAAGAGAGTGGATTAAGGGGATGCAAGAGGGTAGATTAAGGGGAGCTGATAGAATGAGTTGAAGGGATACAAAAGGGTGGATTAAGGGGAGTTCATAAAATGAGTTAAAGCGACGTAAGAGAGAGGATTAAGGGGAGTTGATAAAATGAGTTAAAGTGATGTAAGAGGGTGGATTAAGGGGGAGTTGAGAGAATGAGTTGAAAAGATGTAAGAGAGTGGATTAAGGGGATGCAAGAGGGTAGATTAAGGGGAGCCAATAGAATGAGTTGAAGGGATGCAAGAGGGTGGATTAAGGGGAGTTCATAAAATGAGTTAAAGTGACGTAAGAGAGTGGATTAAGGGGATGCAAGAGGCTGGATTAAGGGGAGTTGATAAAATGAGTTAAAGTGATGTAAGAGGGTGGATTAAGGGGAGCTGATAATACGAGTTAAAGTGATGTAAGAGGGTGGATTAAGGGGAGTTGAGAGAATGAGCAAAGGATGCAAGATAGGGTGGATTAAGGAGTTGATAGAATGAGTTAAAGGATGCAAGAGGGTGGATTATGGGATGCAAGAGGGTGGATTGTGGAGTTGATAGAATGAGGTTAAACCCTAAACCCCAACACAGAGTTAAAGTGATGTAAGAGGGTGGATTGGGAGTTGATAGAATGAGTTAAACCCTAAACCCTAAACCCTAAAATGAGTTAAGAAGTGATGCAAGAGGGTGGATTAAGGAGTTGATGAATGAGTTAAAACCCTAAACCCTAAACCCTAAAATGAGCTAAAATTACATACAAGAGGGTGATTAAGGTATGCAAAGAGGTGGATTAAGGGAGTTGATAGAATGAGTTGGAACCCTAACCCTAAACCCTAAAATGAGTTAAACTTTACATAAGAGGGTGATTAAGGGATGCAAGAGGGTGGATTAAGGGAGTTGATAGAATGAGTTAAACCCTAAACCCTAAACCCTAAAATGAGTTAAAGTGATGCAAGAGGGTGGATTAAGGGGATGCAAGAGGGTGGATTAAGGGGAGTTGATAGAATGAGTTAAACTCTAAACCCTAAACCCTAAAATGAGTTAAACTTACATAAGAGGGTGGATTAAGGGGATGCAAGAGGGTGGATTAAGGGGAGTTGATAGAATGAGTTAAAGCCTAAACCCTAAACCCTAAAATGAGTTAAAGTGATGTAAGAGGGTGGATTAAGGGGAGTTGAGAGAATAAGTTAAAGTGATGCAAGAGGGTGGATTAAGGGGAGTTGATAAAATGAGTTAAACCATAAACCCTAAACCCTAAAATGAGTTAAAGTGGATTAAGGGGTGTTGAGAGAGTGACTTAAGGGGATGCAAGTGGATAGATTAAGGGTAGATATATGAGGATATTGATTGAGGGGTCCTAAGAGGATGAATTAAGAGGTGTTGAGTGAGTGACTTAAGTGGATGCAAGTGGACAAATTAAGGGTAGATATATGAGGGTATGGATTACAAGGTCCTAAGAGGATGGATTAATGGTAGTTGATAGAATGACTTAAGGGGTTGCAAAAGGATGGATTAATGGTACATAAGAGGATGACTTAAGGGGTTTTAAGAGAATGGCTTAAGGGGATATGAAATCAATTATAAAGTATCAATTAAATGTATCTAGAACTATAAATAGTTACCTGTCTCTAGATTGAAATTCCATTGTAATATATGTGCATATCCTCTCTTTTTTGTAAAGCATCTAATTTTGGGAGACCTGAAACAAAAAATGATATAAAACTTTAATTAGGAAATGATTAAAGACAAATATATATATATATCAATTAAATATATATACGACTAGATATGCTTACCAATATTTATTTACTCTATTGTACCATCTGCATCCTCTTTTTTTTTTAATGCATCTATGATTGTCTCGTGATCATCCATTGAAATTGTCCATAAAACTTTATTAGCAGGCCTCCCTTGATATCTAACTAGTTTTATATTGGTTGCCAAAATCAAATGTGAATAATGCATAATTTTCTTGTGTCTTTCATAATCTTCAAATGCAGGCAAGCCATTCTTTATCATCAAATATTTTCGAAGCCAAGTGCCAACAACAACCACTGAACCAGTTGGATACTCAAAGTTGTCATCATCTACTCTAGTATGTACCAACTTATGTTTTCTCTCAACACATCTAGCCACCCAGTACTCTGTCTGCTCTTCATTCCCTTGAGGTGCAACAACAGCATACACATGTCCTACAAAAATAAATACAAAATTCAATAAAAAGTGACTTATATTTAACTCATATAAACATGCATACATAAAAAATTCAACTCAATAAATAATGTACCTTCTTGTACAAGATCTGAAACACGATCATAATCATCTGATGCGAACACTTGATTATCTTCAATTGTCATTTCATGTTGAACATGTGTCAATGTAGGCGTTAAAGCTCTTTGTTGCCATTGTTCGACCCATTCCATATTTTCACATGCCTGCCAATCACCTACAATCCAAAATTGACAATAGCATGCCAACTCCCTTGTCCATATTGTCCATGTGTTTGCATTCGAACTCTTAAATCAATGCCATTTTGCACTTCCATTAATTGTTTCACAATCCTGTCGAGAAAAAATATCATTTTCTTCAACTAACCAAAAGAAGCGTCGAATTATTGATTTCTCACTTGTTCTTGTAGATAATTTGGTATTGCACCAATCTACAATTGCACGGCATTTCTAAATTATAAAAGATTCTCAAATTTTAGAAGTTGCTCTCTAAAGTGCGATTTTTACACATGCACCGCCCATCGCATTCTCTCCCCACATGACTGTAGCCTTCAAAAAACTCCATATGTGTTGGATTTTATTTTCCTTATGAACTCATTGTCAATGTAAACACTTAGCATTTTGAAGGATCTCAAGGCAATTATCCTAATTACATGGAGATGTTCTAGCATTTGAATTCCTCTCCTTTTAAATTTTTATTAACATATCAAAACAATATTGTACAAACTCGGGGATGAATGTAATCGACATCACTTTTACATAAAAATGGTACCTTCAAAAAATTCTATTATCTTCAGACTATCTTTAGCATACGTCTATAAACAATGTGAACAAATATAGCTACTTTTGCAATCAATTCATAATACATTGTGATTGATTTCTTCTTGTGGAGCAAGAGTATACCTTTTCAAAGAAAATCAACAATTGATAATTATAGTTCCAATTGAAATGTGTTTCTACATAAACTTAAAATTGATTATCAAGCCAATGAGCATTATGAGAGTGTTGAACATATTTAGGTACAAACTTATCTTTAAATTCATTAATAAAAGCATGCACACTAACTTTTCCACAATTAGCTCAACACGTTTTCCAGTTTTTCCATCTTTTAAAGAATACTCAACATTTTTAAATTTTTTTACATCCACTAATTGTTGTCCAAATTCATCTAAACTACTTTCATGCATACATTCTCCTAATAATGAAAAGTTACCACATCTATCGCATTCTCCAGAAATGCATCCTTTAAAAAAAAATGAGTTTCCATTTAAAGAGGGATTACAAAACAAACCTGCTATAAAATCTTTGATTCTTTCAGGTGGCATAGTAATACCACAAATGTCCTGCATAATTTGGTTAGCATGCAAAGTGCATCATATATATCAAAATATATCATAATAATAATGAAATTGTACATGAGTCTTACAAACAACAACAAGAGATTCAAGGTTATTACCCTGAATATTAAGTTTACACTTTTCAAATGATCTTTGACTTATGCTAATATTCAATGGTAAGATTGAAGCATCTAAAATTTTTTTATATAATTCACTTTGAGTCATATCTAAGAGATGCTTTGGATGAGGTTCACGAATTTTGGAACCCACCCTTAATTTTAAGACATCTCTAATGTTAGGTGATACTCTTGTATTATCATACCAAAATTTTTCGATTAAAGATTTAATTTCATTAGTTAATTTCATGTCTGATCTTGGGAGTCTACCACTAAAACTCCAACATTGATTAATAGGATCTTTTCAATACTTTCTCTTCTTTTAGCAGCTCTTATCAAAGTTCTAGGATTTAAGTTTATACATTTACTAATCTTACTTAACATTCTTTTATTATTTAGAGTTGTTTTATCAACTAGAGCATGAGTATTGCACTACAGCCACATTCTTATCTTTGATCGACTTTTACCAATAACATCAATAGCATTAACAACACTAGATATGACTTGTTCTACCTAATCATCTTTCTTTTTTGATTTTACCAAAACACCTAATTTTTTCATCACTTTTCTCATTTTCAACATTCTCATCAATTGCACCATGAGTTGACATTGGAATCCTAATTTCTTTCTATAAAAAAATATTTTATATATTTTATTTCCATAATTTCTAATTTGTCTTGAAGAAACTTTACCACGAAGGTTATTTAACACATTTGTTTCAATTGTTAAAAAAACATTTTCACCTTCATCCATAGATGGAGTTTCATTTTCATTCACATAAGGGGTTTCATTTTCATTTTCAAATGTAAAAGGGATTTCATTCTCATTTTCATCAATATTAGGGATTTCATTCTCATTTACATTCTCATAAGATATAATTTCATCATTTTCTTGTTTTTGTATTGTTTCAACCCTAGTATTATTAATCTCATCAATTGTGTATCCAGCTTCTTCTAAACAAGCAATATCAATATTATAAAAACTTGGGTTTGAAGACATACCTAGATAGATTGTTTGAATAGGCACATTTTCCATATCATTGGGAGGTGGATTTGAAGACACACCCGAAGTTATTTGCATATCATTCAAAGTTGAAGTTGAAGGCACATTTGGGTTTGTCTCCATAGTTGCATTTTCTTCCATATTCACCATCTCCACATTTGCATCATCTACATTGATTTCATCATTCATGGCTTTCTCTTCGACATTCTTAGAACTAGATGCTTCCAAATCTTTCATTTGATGAATCCTTTGTCTCCTTTCCCTTTGTCTTTTTGCCTCCTTATCTTTATTTGCTTGAATTTCTTCTGGTGTCATTACCTTCCTACATCTTTTTCTTTGTCTTTTCTTATCACCCATGGTTACCAAACCCTCTTTGATGACAAAAACAATAATTCAAGAAACCTATTTTAAAATTGCCACCTCCTTCAAATATTCAAATAAAACTATGTACTATGAAGATTATTTTTCTATAAACTCTGAAGTACAAAATCATCATGAGTACATCCAAAAATTCACTTTTTCCAAATCTTCTTGTAAAAAGTTCTTGCACTTGATTCCACTTCAGAAAATTTAACTTGCACTTTTACTCTTCCAACAATTTGAATAGAATATGCCCTGCACTAGACAAATTTGCAATAAAAAACGCAGAAAATGACACTTTCGGTCCGTACTGCAGAAAAAGAATGTTGGCAGTGAAAACGCACAACAAAGATTTTCTTTTAAATTAGGAAAACGGTTATTATAGATAAATCACAGACGCTATGAAATGCACTTTATATTTTTAAAATGCGACGTTGTTGTCATTAACGGCAAAAACAACGCTGGTGACAAGTATGAAATGCAAGATGTTGCTTATTTAAATAACGCGTACGCATTTCTATAACGCATACGCGTTATTTAAAAGTTGATCTCCCAAACCAAATCTAGCCCCAGTTTTAGGCTTGGGAAAGGCTTGGCAATCCGAGCCTTAGCTTTTGACCTGCAACTAAAAAACTAAGGCAAACTGAAAAAATGTCCAACTTTGACAACATAGATGATGAACTTTTTTTCTGAATTAGTCTATAAAATTAAAACCCATTAGAGAACACAATGTCTACTTTCTATATATATAATTTTTGTTAAAATTGGATTAATTTTGTTATTTTTTAATTAATTTCTAAGCAAACTAGGCCTTAAACTTGAAAGATCAGGTTTTTTTGGTTTTTTAATAACTTTGTATTGGTTAAGTTTCTTGTAAAAAAAATTATATGGTCCCAAACTTCAGACAATTCTCTACACAATGAAAAAAAAAGGAGTAAAAAAATATTTTGTTTAGGTCCAATTATGTTGTCCGTACACGTTGATTTGGAAAAACATCAATTAAGGCCAATAAAAAATTAATTAAAAAAAATATATTCAACAAAATTACAAAAAAAACCAGCCCAAACTTCATGTTGTTAGCTCTCTTTTCCTAAAAGGAATTAGCAAAATAATTTTATTTGGGTCAAAAAGTGTTGTCCGTACACCTGCTTGGTATGGTTAAAAAACAGGGACTTTAAAAAGTGGTTTTTATAGATCTTTATCAAAATTTAATTTCTATAAACTGAGTATTTTAATAATAATTCTATATATTTGGTAGAAACTAGATTCAAAATTCTAAATCACATTACTGACTTCTTTTAAGATTCATTAGAAGTGCCCTCAAATTTTCAAATTCAAGTGTGTGAAAATTCCTTAAAAACAGCAAAAACATTTCACTTTTGAGTTTTTTGTGTACCCAACTTCAGATCAACCCCAATCGATAGAGAGAGAGATTCCAACTTGGGGACAACAGATAGATCCTCAGATATCCATCCGGGACTTTGCAAAACTAGCTCAGTTTCCTTGGGCTTATGCAAGGGGACCAAATGATCCTAGTCCCACCCTTTCTTATGATGCGTGATTCACACAATATGATCCTATTAGATTGATAAACTCAATAGGGGATGATGGTGTAGGACAAGGCAGGGGTTGGGGCAGAGGTAGAGGATAGATTCCTAGACATGTTGGTCAAATTGGTTAAGTTGGACAATAGTTAGGGGTTCAACTAGTAGGTCCACCACCATTTCCACCTCCACCACCACCATTAGTACAATAGTAGCAGGTGCATGGGGGCTATATCTCTAGGCCTTAGTACAATAGAGGAGGGATGAGCGGGATACAACTATTTAGGAGAGGGATGTCACCTGCCAGGAGTAGGATAGATATTGGCAAGAGTGGGACCAAGAGTGTTAGTAGAGCCAAAATTTAGCAACACAACTTGCATAAGAGACTTCATGTAGGCAACAACTTGAGGCTACTGCACAAATTCAGGCATAGTTGTAGGCATAGGCACATGCCATGGTACTAGTAGGCTTATATGGGAAAGTGATGGTTGAGGAATCATACTATAGGAAACTTTATCATTGCAAGGTTCCTTGACACTGGCGACAACTGGAATTTTCTCGCAGGAGTGCCTTGGGACCTACTGGATTAGCAGGTGGGCCCTTAGTAGGGGGTCCATCAGGTAGTCACTCCCTTGTGGGAAATTTCTTGAAGCATACTGAGCAAAAGCTTGATCTTGATCTTGTGTTGTTTTCTCAAGGGGTTGTTCCTTTAATGCATTAACATCAAAGTTAGCTGAAAGTTTAATACCCATTTGTGAAAGTTTAATCATGTATTGTGTAGGGTCTTGTTTCATTAACACTTCCATTTCATGAAGAAAATCTTGGTTTTGTTGTAACTCTAGGATGTCTTCTTGAGTAATCTCATGCTGTTTTGGTCCCTCCTCAATATAAATAGTTTCCACTTGTGTTTGTTGTTGGAGGGTTTGTGGTTGTAGTTGGAGGGACCTCCATATGGATGATCACTAACACTTTAGTTAGGATCCCTTGATTCAATGGGGTTAGTCTCCATAGCTTTCTTGTATTGTGATCTTGTTGTGACCATACAAGATTGGAAATGTATTTTGTAACCTCAAATTTGTTGTCAATGATGATGCCTTAGTTTCATTTGGATCAGTGATGATGATCTGATGATATGAAACTTTTGACTTGGACTACTCCTAGGATTTGATTTGATTTTTATTTTGATGTGTTTTATTATGAACTTACTACTTTGGGAGTAGACTCATGACTCCAAAGTTGGTTTGTTCAAAATGGTGTTTGCTAATTCAACCTAAAAACCTTGAAGAAAAGATCATTTTCAAGGATAAGGCTAAATTAGTGGATATAATAAAGATTTCAAACCTAAGTGATTTATGCCCAATGTTAAAGTTTGATGATTTGATATGAGATTTTTATGATTGATATTTTGATGTTGAGTCTAAAATTTGATCCCTAAATGACAACCTAAGTTTATGTTTGACAATTTCTAAATAATTGTGATAAAGAGCCTTGCACAATGTTTCGATGTTTGATGGAGAATAATGTTTTGATCTAAGGGTAACTCAAAAATTATTTTGATAAAAACAATATTAAGCATGAATTTCCTTTGTTTTGTTTAGAATCAAGTAACCAAGCATTTTTTTGGATCAAGTAAACAAGTGAATGTGAATCCTTCTTTGTGGGTTCAATTCTTAAAATCTAATTTAGCATGAGTTATTTTTACCACATATAAATCTTGATTATGAATTTTTTAAGACTAAGATGTCAACAATAAAGCAAAGTTTTTTTCTACAAAAGCTCAAAATTTGTGAAGAAAAGTGCTAAATTATAGTTCCCTAGATTTACTTTGACATAAAAAATACTAGGAAGCACACTAAGATATTATTTTGATAAAAATAAGTATACTTAGACGCATGTAGTAGTATAATGTCCTTAAAGTGCATTCAATTATGTTCAAAGGGTTTGAAGTTCTTTTTCATAACCAAGTTAAATGTTTTTTTGAATGTTTGATGACAAGCAATGTATTTATGAACTCAATAGGTAAGGGGGATATTTCATGAGATTTCTTCCATAAAGCTCACTAAGCAAAGATTGATAGAACACAAATCAAGAACATTCCTATTTATTCAAGTGGGTGTGTCTCTTAAGTCAGGTCTGCACAATAAAATACCTAGCTTGAGTGGATGACTAGAGTATGCACTCATACACTATACACCTCTTATCTTGAAAGGAAAAGTTCCTTACAAGGTGTTTTTCACCTCAACAAGCAATTAGTACATGATAAATATCTTCATGGAATGACGCTATTCCATTGCACCTTCTTAAGAGACGTTCAATGGCCTTTAGGTCTCTAAACAAATAGGTTTTTAGTGGGTATTAGGTGAACACTTTCGACCTCTCGGACATCGCCTCTAGGTCTCATAGCGCAAGTCCAAAGTGCTACATGCATGGTTTGACCTACAAATTTTTCTCTCATCCAATTTGTATAGTGCACCCCTAAATGACACTTGAGTTGAACCCTTGAGTTCTCCATTAGGATGTATCTCAAGGCATGCCTCCAAAGAAAAAATAGAGATGTTATTTCTCTTCACCCAAGATCACATGAAGTGCAAGGGGAGAGGATACATAGCAAAACCTTATAGGGTTTACAATGAACAAATTGAAACTAGAAGTGTTTCTCTTCACCCAAGATCATACAAAGCACAACTACCAAGCATAGAAGAAACAACATACACTCGTTCATTTTAGGTTCAAAAAAGATAAATGTAAGTAAATTTTAAAAGCACCAAATGAAGTGTGAGATTGTTTTGTTCTTTTTAAAACCCAAACGAAAGTGAGATTGTATGGTTTAATTCTTAAGCCCAAATTGAAAATGACATTTGAGTTGTTAAATTCTTATACACCAAATTCAATATGAACCTAAATTAAAGCTTTGAATTGAAATGACTCTTAGGTTATCCCTCACATAGGTGTTGATAAAGACTTTGGAAATTTGATGAATTCATGATGATAGAGTGAGTAAACACTTGACTTCACGTTTAAGACCTCACCTAAATTCTATGAAATGTTAGTCTTATAGAAACAAAGGACATTAAACTAGGTTAGGGTTAGATGCCAAATTAAATCAAAATTCAAATGAAAAAATTAGAATTTAACTCTCTATTTCACTTGCAACTATGTCGGTCTATCAAAAAACTATGTCGCTTTGCATCTCTACAAGTGCGTCGAGATTCACAAATTCATAGTTCTACCTTCTTTCAAATGTGTTGCTCTATAATCAACTACATCACTCCATCAGCGTTGCAAATAGAAATAATAAAATCAACAAGTGCATCACAATTACACATGTTCTAGCCTTTGATAAACATCTGCATTGCAATATTTCAAGTGCGTCATAATATTCAACTACGTTGCAATATTACAACGGCATCGCTCTACTAATGAAAAAATGTGATGCTCTCCTTCTTGTTCCTAGAAAATATGAGAAACTCAAGCAATAAACGCTAGCTAGGGACATGGGATCACAAAGGGCATGCCATTTTGTGAATGTATAAGAATTACTAACCATATAACATCAAATTGAACTAAAATAACAAAGATTGTGATAAATCAAGCATATAGTTCTCAATGAAATTGTTTACAAATAACATTAATTTTCAAAACATGAAATATTGAAATAAAAATCAAATTAAAAGCTAACTAAGAATGAAAACCTTAATCCCATTATGGGATTATGTCCTTCATGAATGTGGAGTGCTAGAGTGCTACAATCTAGACAAAATCCATGATATGCAAAGCAAATTGATGAAATGATGAACTCAATTGTCTCACAAGTGTACACTCAAATTAAAAAAATTAGAGATTCAATTTAAGAGAATAAGTTTACTCAAATCTTGTGGATGATTATTATGGAAAAATTCTCACTAATTATAGATTTTTGAAATGAGAATCAATGGTGAAGATAAAAAAGGATAATCAATGGATTAAATCAAATAAGAGGAATGAGCATGGATCAAGGATGAATCCAATGATCAATAATCCATTAGACATGGATCAAAGATTGAATCAAAATTTTAGGATCCATGAGACACTCAAAAAATTCCATAGTTCTTAGGAAATATGTTGGAGGAATGTTGGAGATATTTCCATCTGGGGGAATATAGTTGGAAGTTGGAAGCTTTTCATTGATGATGCAGTTTGGGAACATTAACATGAGGTGCATATATTGCATGATCCAATGTTTCCATTGATGTCAACTTTGTTACGATCATTCTAGCATAGCTTGGAAGTACTTTTGATGACATACGTACAAAGCAAGTTGGTCCGAAAAATATGGTTATATAGGAAATTAGCTATGCATTTCCTTAGGTAGTGTTGTGGTTCAGTGCATCAAATTTTGGTTCCACACTCTACCACAAGTGGAGATATCACTTTGTGATTTTTGATATAGCTTTGAGATCATCAGGTGCAACTATATTCAAGATTTGGTGACATTCTATGAAGTTTCCCAAAAGATATGGATGACAGAGTTCAACTCTATATATTATAGTCATTCCTTGTACAATGTATCAATGTGGGAGATTCTGCATTTCTTCGCGGATAATTATTTTGTTCTACGGTGATGAGGATAATATATTATTTATCAGCTAAATGTGAGTTCAAAGGAAGATTGAGTTTTGAAGCACACATTTAGCGAATTGTATGTACATATGAAGGTTTTGTGTTTAGGTCTATTTTTGGGCTGACCTAACATGTTTGATGTTTTGTAGAAGAAAAGCAAGTAATTTTATCTTATGTGGGATTTATATTAGGTCCATGCCATCCTATCTTGATGTAAATTGAATTTTGATTTATGGCGCAAGATATGAATATAATGTCTTGAGGACGACATGCTTAATTTTGTGTGTTATTGCTAATTAGGTTGACCTAATTGAAGTTACACTTGATATGGATATGTATATGAGATGAATCTTGAGCTTTTGAGATGATGAGGAGAGTAGGATGTGTAATGTCATAAAATTGCACCCCTAGCAACTTTACATGCATTTTTGTAGCCGCTTTAGTGTCCTCTCCCTTAGCATCTTGTGTAGGCTCATTTTAGCCCCTGCATCAACCTTTTTACAATCATCTTTGTGTCAAATCTTGCTTTTCCCATTTGTGTCATTTTGTAGCATAATGTGTCTAGACACTAGCGTGCCACGTGGGCGTCCATGCACCATGCTAGCATTCTACAGAATTTCAACACTCAAACAACTATCTCCAAGCACGTTTACCACTTGTCCTCACCTTTTTTTGGTGGTAACGGCCCAAGACGCCTTGTAATAGCTAGAGAAGCTTCTTTTCCCTCATTAAATTATATTCTTTCAATTCATTTGTCTCTCTAACTTCTAGCTTCACTCTATCATCTTAGCTTCTCTCTTTTCCCTCTTTACTCTCTTGCTTGCACATCTCCCTTATTTGTTACAACAACTCCAATATTTTACATTCTTACAAGACTCTCAAGCTTTTGCAACACCCTTTGTAGCTCTCTTGGCTCTCACAACCCTCTCTCTTTTTTCCTTGCTCTCTCCATTTGGCTTCCTTAAGCCTTGCAGCTCTATCTCCTTCACTTCATGTGTGTAAGCATCCTGGGATTCCATATTCCCTATCTATTGCATCCTTCATGATACAGGTTCTCCTCCTCGATCGATGATTGCTTTTATCACCTACATTTTGTGATATAGGTTGTCCTTGAGCAGGATTTTCTTTTATCACATCACATTTTCTTACTTCTCTCACTCTCTCCATCTTTTTGTCTATCTATGGAGGTGGGAACACCAAAATGGGGTTTTGACTGTGGCAAACCCCTATACAACCCAAACAATTTCTCTAGATATTACACATGCAGGTTTTAAAGACATTCATTTGATAGAGGCTTCATCACTTGCGTGGTTGTAAGAATTTCCTTTCTATCTCTTATTTTCTTTATCATCTATTTCAGTTTATTTCAGTTCTATTACTTTATCACATTCTGTAAGTTCTTAGCAGTTGGGTTGCTAGTAGTCATTTATCTATTTTCTATGATAAATTCACTTTTTTGCTTGTATGAGATGCCAACACACCTCTTGGATGCTAGTGCACCACACTGTCGTCCTTATTCTATGTTGTTGTCCTTTGGCCGAGATCTTGTCAAATTTTCTAGAAAATCTTTGTGACCTACTCTTTCTGATTCTAGAACTCTCGTAATGTTCCTTGAGGTCGTTTAGGGTAGTTTGCCCCATGAGGCTCTCTGAATGAATATAACTAGTGAGTAGTGAATCCCCCTTCTCTAAATTTTGGTGAACCCGACATGAAGACCAAGTTTTTTTCAAAAGCTAGGAGTTTATTTACCCCTACTTGGCAGGGTCATAAATTTTGACTCGGTACTTGGAATTCAGAACCGTTTGCATCATTGGAAAGGTCTCCAAGAGGACTAATTAAATCCATAAAATATTGTGCCTTAAACAACCAAATTTTAGGGACTGACACAAGTTTCGACCCCAAATTTTTCTCCAAAGATCTCTAAAAATGCAAATTACTAGAACCTAGAAAATACCGAAAAAATATGAAAATATAGATTTTTTGGTTTTCCTTGGTTTTGTCACCAAAATGAATTTATTATCTTCTTTTACGAGTTCATTATCTAATTATATTGAAAGTGTTAAGGATGCTCCATTTTGTGTATGTGATGGTGACTTGGCTTTGCCTATGTCACTTGATATCTTTGATCCTTCTCATGAGATTCCTCTTGCTTAAGAGGATATTTTGTTGAAAGAAAATGAAATCATTGATACCTTTCTCAATGTCACTCTACCTTCTATTCATTCCAATGCACTCTCTTTTGGAGATGATGCATTTTTGAATGATGAATCTCATCTTTGTTTTGATGCACTCTGTTCTAGAGATGATGCATTAGTGAATGATGAACCTCCTTCCACATATGATCCTCCTCAGATCGATGTTAAGAATATGTCTTCAAATAATTATCCACTAGTTGTGATGATTTTTTAAATGTAATCTATGTCTCTGCTACCCCTAAAAGGCCTAAGAGACTAGTCATTTACATGACTCCAACTAGTCCTTCTCCTAAAAGGATTTTTTCTATTGATGTCCTTCCATTTGATAGTGACTCTCCTGATTTTTCTAAGGCTCCCTCCAATAGAGTGATAACCCACACTTATAATATTAGAAAGAGTAAAAAAATTGTTGATAAACCCACTTCTTTACCATCTCCTAAGCCAAGCCTTCTCCAAGATCCTAAACCTACAACTAAAGCACCCAATGATTGTAATCTTGTTGAGCAACTTTGTGTTACTTCGACTAAGATCTCACCATGGGACTTGCTTCAGTCTACTCTGGTTTAACAAGGTATGCTTTAGGAAGCCTTGCAAAATATCCTCTTTCCTTCTACTGCTAGGCCGGTAGATGTTGATGTGTTGATAGCTTATATTCGTGCGGATTCATCGAATATTACATTCTATCCGCAAGAACTTCCGCCTCCAGAAGTACAAAAGCAAGCAAACCCTCTAATGATCATAGCCAATATTAACAACATTGACATAAGATGTACTCTTGTTGATGCTAGTTCGACTCTCAATGTATGTAGCATTGATCTATTACCTAAAATTAATATTGATTCATCTTCTCTTAATGCTTCTTCAATTGTCATTCATGGGTTTGATAATGTTAGTCGACAAGCCCTAGGCACGATAGTCTTGCCTTTGAGTTGGGACCCATTACCGTACCCACCCTTGTATATGTTATGTCAGAGAAATTACCATATAACCTTCTTCTTAGTAGACCGTGGATTCATGCTATGAATGTAGTCCTGTCTACCTTGCATAAATCTCTTAAGTTCATTTGTAACAATAAAGTAGTCATGGTCAGGGTTGACCCTAATGTTATGCGCTTGTGTGAGATGGTAGTTGTTGGTCAGGTTTCAGTTGTGCCTACTCTTATTCCTTCAGTGTCTTCCAATGTGTCAATGTTTACTCTAGCAGCACCTACGATAAGGATACTCTTGAGATAGATGTCCCTGAAGAAGATCCTTTTGAAGAAAGAAATCTTAAGCCTTCTCCTTCTACCTCTTCTCAAGAAAACACATGTCTTGGTGATGATTGGGGTTCTCTAGACTTTACAAAGTCCTTCATTGGAGAAAATAAAGTCACCCCAATCCACGTATACCTTTCGATAGGGTAAATGCAAGAAGATGAGTCCACAAAACATGGAAGTTTTTTCCTTAGGCAAAAAAATGAAATCGGCTTGCAAGAAATGGGATCCCGCTTTTTAATATAAACATGATCCTGCTTTTTAATATAAACGAGATGACGTTTTAAAAAAATGGAATCCCGTTTAGCTTTGGGATCTTGAGCTGAAATTTAAAAAACAAAATCCTTTTTTTCTGATTTTTTTTTGTTTTGGAAAATTTTTCAAAAGCGAGATCGATTTTGAAAATTTTCAAAACAAAATGTCCAAAATGGATTTTTTTAAATGGGATCATTTTGAAAACTTTCCATTTTGGAAACTTTCAATTTTTGAAAAATTCCATTATTGGAAAGTTTTCAAAGCAAGATCCCATTTTGAAAACTTTCCATTTTGGAAACCTTCCGTTTTAGCAATTTTCAAACGGATCTTGTTTTGTAGAACCATAAATTTTTTTTTTATGAAACAAGATCCCGTTTTTTAAAATATGAATTTTTGGTCGGTTTTTGGCTTTTGGTTCAAGAAATGGCTTGGGGACCCAAACCTAAGCTTTAGACCTGGTTTGACCTACAACTTGAAGGTCATGTTAATGTCACAGGAAAATAGTGACTTTGGACATATGTCTGAAGACCTATTTTGCAATTTTTTTTTAGAAAATTAAAACCCATTATAGATGAGATAGTGCAGATTTCAAATATGTAATTTTTTTTATAATTTGATTATTTTATCTATTTTTCAATTAATTTCTAATGAAATTGGTCCATAAACTTGAATTATCAGGGTTTTTTAGTATTTTAAAAACTTTTTATTAAAACATTTTTTTTTTAAACGAATTGCACCAAAACATACTTTAGACAATTCTTTTCAATTTGAAAAAAAAAAGTTTCAAAAAATGATAAGTATAGGTCATTTTATGTGTGACGTACATGATGATTTTTCAAAACAAAAAAAAAATCATCAAAAAATTACAAAAAAATATTGAAAATGTGCTTCAGTGAGTTACAAATCTTTTCCCAAAAGGATTTAGAAAAATATGATTGTTTAGGTCAAAATATGGATGACGTACATGTGCATGGCATGGTAAAAAAAGTGACTTTAAAACAGTGGTTTTTAGAAATTTCTATTGAAAACCAATTTTTATCATCTAGGTATTGAAATAAATTACATATTTGGAAACTAGACTTTGAGTACTACATTTTATGATCAGTGAAATTTTTTAAGATTCCATCTCTAAGTGCTTCAAATTTTAAGGTCAAATGTGACAAATTCTAAAAATTAGGGAAAACACTTCCACTTTTTGGCCAAAAAGTGGACTCAACTTCTTGCACACAATCAATAACATCTTCTAAACCTGCTATCAAAGATGATTACTCTTTTCTATCGTGGGATAATGTGAACGCAAATTGTAATGTTCTTAATGTCAATTCTCCTCCTTCCGAGGAAGATGATCACATTTATATTAAAGAGGTTAATGTTAGTAGTCCTATCAAAAAGGTTGATGGTGATCCCGTAAAGGAGTGTAATCTGTTGGAAACTTATAGCTAGTAAAGAAAATTTCCTCATAACCCACAAGAGAAATCTATACAACTAAGTATTCAGAATCCACATGCAAGAGAATAGACAACCTACCCATGAAAAATATGACAAGATATACCCTGGGAAAACCCTCAAGAGGGAAAAAACCCAACCTCCAAAAGCATCCATCTCCCATGTATTATTTAGCAATAAAAATTACAATACATCTTCAAAGTCTCCATAAAAACCATTGAAGCAACAAGTCCTCTCCAAGCAATCCATGCAAACAAACATGCAACCACACATCTTGTGCCATGCTTCAAACTCTCACAAATGCTAACCAGAGCTAACCTGCCCAATTGACGAACCTTAAACAACTACCTTTGTGGTTGCTTTTATAGAAGCAAGATCCTACAAAACCACCAAGTGCTATTACAAAAAACTATGTGACTAAAACCATGAGATTACAAAACCATGTCCCCTTATTTAATATTGGGTACTTTATTTATTATTTTTCACCAATATTAAATAATTACATTTTTACAACTTAGCTTATGTCCCAATGTTACATGCAACATTAAGTAGCCCTAGGAATAATTAAATTAAATACATTATTGCAAGGTGTACAACACACATTTTCCTAACATTCTCTCACTTGTTGTATACATTGCATAAGGGGAACAAATAACCTGAAAACATGAATCAAATGAACAATCCATATAGCCACATATACCATCATGGAATCAAAATGCTCCATGTGCTCCATCAAGATACCAACAACAAGAATCAAAGTGACCACCATCCTAGGAATGAATGCTCTTGTCCTCCATCATGCCAATGCACAAAGATAAGAAACCATCCAATAGAGAGGCCACAAAATCTGTCACAATGAACCATAACTCCTGCTCAACTGATATCCCAAACATAAACAATCAATCCAAAGGTATCAATATGAACCAATAGTTGTCAAGATACACAAACCCAAAGCTGAAATAACACCCACAACAAGTGCCAATACATCCAACTATCCATACCTTCAAGGTATAAAAAACATAGTAAAATCATGCCATAAACATATACACTCGTAAACTGCAATCATAAAATCCATGTGCAAAACCTGTCATAGAATGGCATACACATCCAAGATCTCCCACTGCATGGGTAATGCGAATCTGAAAAATATCAAGGCACACCAAGTCTACCAATAGCATCATATAGAACCAAGGATTCATCCACAATGATATGCAAACCTATAAATCAATAACCTATAAGAACAACTCTCACCACAAGTCTCCATAGCTCTCCCAAGTTCTCCACACCCAACAAAGGAAAAATATAAAGGAACCTCCATGTCATCACCCAAAAACATAAGTGAAAAACACATGACCACAATCTAGTGATCACAATAGCTCCAACCAAACCTCAAACCAATGTAATGTGAAACCAAACATCTAGGAAGATAACCATGACCAAAGAGAGAAACACTACACATCATATACCTATAGAAAAATCTTCTACATACACCTCTAAATCCCAATTGTGTCAAGTATGATTTTCTCCACAACATCCCAAAAGAAAATTCATGACAACACCTAACCGTTCAATCACCAAGATCAAACATAACATGTGTATCATGCAATCAACATGGATGCAAGCCTCTCAAGCCAAAGAAGATCAAACTAAATTCATTCCCAATTAAGGAAATAAAGCCAAAAACATCTCCTAAACTCAACATCAATGAATGTAATCACAATGAATAAGGAGATAAACATTCCAACACTCCTCAAATGAACCCTCCAAAACCATATATCCATAGCTCAAGATCCATATGCATGAGAAGATAAAGTATAAACATAAAGCACCTGAAAGTAACAATGAGCAATACCTCTCAAGTGAAACTACTAAGTAGACCAAGGGTGGGGAATGAGAATGCTCCTCCAAGAAATCCAAGTCATCATGACTCATCCAAGAGCACTCTCCTCATAGGTCCATGTTCAACTCACGTCCAACCAAGGTGTAGTCTCCTCAGACTTCCTGCTGAAAAATCATCAAGAGTAACCATCTCAACACATGCCTCTTATCACAAGAGAACTCAAGCCTCACATATGTCTCCAAGTATCCATGAGTACCTGTAACCAACCAATCCATTCCAAACTCCAAATGCAACATAGCACCATCATGAAGTAATCGAGCAAATGATAGATGTACCCAATAACAAGAGAACCACACAAGATCAATGCCAAAAATCCAATCATGAATCAGGAACATAAACATGACAACATGATCTAACCATCTCCTATTGGGAGATCTTATACAACAATTCATACATCCTAGTCTCAAGAGAACAAGTACCATGCCACAACTCTAACATATGATCAAGAGTAAACCATGACATAATACAATAACACCCTAAACCAAGAATCAACATATATAATCAATATGAATAAAACCATCCCTTGCCAATGAAACCAAAGATGCCAATGAACCATCACTACATAAAAATAGAAACCAAGAGTCCATCCATGACACCAACAATCACTGTAGAAGACCATCCACCATCAAATGGTGAATCCACATCACTGCCAATAACTCCCACTAAATTGTGATATCGAGTCACACATGGCATCATGAAAACCATCCTCTCCATGAAGATCATCCAGGTCTACACACACAATTGAACTATCAATAATATAAAAAGTAGAACCAAAATCTCCAAGCCAAGAAGATACCTACAACCACCAAACCATCATAAACATATCCATCACTGCCAATCCATCATTATCAAAAGCTCCCACTAAAAAGTGTAACCAAGCTATCCATGACATCATGATAAACCACATGCTACAAGTCCCATAAACAACTGTCTAGGTACTATAAGAAACATCCATCCTCTCATCTCTAAGCACACATACGTCCAATGCAAAAATTACCAAGAACAAGGCCAACTATCAAAGTCTGCAACAAGGAATCAAACCTGGTAAATAAAAATAATCCACAACCAAGTCATCCCACTGCAAGTAAATGGGTAGCTAATCCACAACCTACATGACTTGTAGATCCAATCATTGAAACATGCAAACTCATCATCACATCAGTAAACTACAAAATGAGATATCTAAAAGAATAACCATATAGACCAAAAGGCTCAAACACCAAATCAACCTATGATTTTATTTGTCAAACATGTTTGTATTCAAGTACCATAGTTAAGGAACCAAACAAACCACCAACACACCACCAAATGTATCAACAAATCAACCTAATCGTGTCCACATATCTACATAATTATAGTCAACTGCATAGTTCTCATATCATAACTATACCTGGTAATACCAGCTCACCTCCTTAACATGACAACAAAACCGACAAACCAAGTGACTAAACCAATTCACCAAAACTAAAAATGCATCACCACTGAAATATCAATGGGAAAAGACAACCCATGTCCAAGTCATAAATGCAACATGTAAGTATAGACTACCTACAACATTGCATAACTTGTAGATACAACAATGGAACATAAAAATCCAACCATACTAATAACCATGTCAAATAAGAGAATATTCTGAGATGTACAATTGAGTATACAATGAATTCAACATCAAATCTCCAAGATCTGATCATCCATAAACTCATAGTATCACCATAGTCAAAGTAACCCATAAACAACTCAAATAAATAAAACAACAAATAAATCATGCCAAAATAACTCCAAACCTGATCCACTGTGTAGTTCTTTGAACAAGCTTTCTGTTGACTAATCGAAGTCCAAAATCTGACTCCGTATGCACTCGATATCACCTCTCGAAGCTCAAAATGAACACTTGACTTCTACTAAGTAAAACACTATCAAAACTATAAAATATCAAAAAATAATTGTCACCACAATGTAGAGCATTGAGTCAGATTTCCAACGAGTCCAAGAAGTTGAAAAACAGAGCACCTAGGCAAAAGTTATGCCCCTCTGAAGTAAAACACTAGTTTGCACCTGAGGCAAAAAAACATTTAGCCACCCTTGGTGGCTAAGCAGTGGTGCCACTTGGGCGGCGCTGCTCCTTGCGTGGCAGACCTAAAATGAAATTTCAAAATATTTAAATTTCATATATATAAAAAAAATTATTTGGGCCCTTTAAAACTTGTGGTGGATTTAATTTATAAAATGGCAAATATTGAAAATTTTATTTTTTTGTTTATAAACCCCAAATGGGGTGGTGGAGGCAGTACTAGGCCCCTGTGGGTAGCATCCCTGCTGACAGGGCTGCCGGTGGTACCATGCGGTACTGCCTATAGCACTATCAGTGCAGGTGGCCGCTGACAGGGGTACGGGTGGGGTCCGCCCCCACCCAAACCCTTTTTCAAAAAAGTTAATTTTTAATAAAAACTTTCCAACCCAAAATTTTGGGTTTTTAATTTTAATTTTTAATTTATTTATTTTGCATGATGAAATTTTCAATGATGGATTAATATTTCAATTTTTTTTTTGTAATAAAATATTTTTGTACAATATGCTAAATTGGAGATTTTACAAAAAAAAAATTGTAATTTTTTCCAGTAACAAAAATAGGTCGAGTTATATATCAAAATTCATCTGTCGGCCAACCTATATCCAATTATGAGGTCTATTTTGTTCTAGGAGGTCTTCTGTAAATTTTCCCCCACAAAACCCCCATTTGAATGCAAAACCAAGAAACATTTTTCACCTAAAATTTCTCACACCCCAAATCTATAAAAAACTCATCAAAACAACAAACCCAAAACCCTCAGATCTACAATAAACAACTTGTAAAGCTCTCATATCTTGCATGTCTTTGATTCTCACATGAAATGCATATATTCAAACTTAAATAATATTTTTCTCAACCAAGGGTTATACAACCACAACCAAAGCTTTGATACCACTTGTTGGAAACTTGCAGCCATTAAAGACAATTTCCTCATAACCCACAAGAGAAATCTATGCAATTAAGTATTCAGAATCCACATGCAAGATAATAGAAAAAATACCCCGAAAAGATGACACAAGATATACATTATTGCAAGGTGTACAACACACATTTTCCTAATATAATCCCCATTGTTGGAATAATGCTCTCTATGTAGATCCTCCTCCGTTGTCTTGTATCTTTGTGCATTCTTCCTATGAGAAATCGAGTGTTTCTCTTCAAGAGAAAGGATTGCTTATTGCTCCTCATTCTTTGTCCAATCAAGAGCATATTTTTTGAGGCTTCTAAAATCCCGTCTAATTACTCTTCCTCCTCCTACATGCAAGAAATCTCATAAAAAAGAAAAACATTCCTTCTATGCATACCATCAAGTGCCTGGCCAATCCACTAGTGGATGTAAGGCCTTGAGGGATAAAATAAAACAACTTCATGATTTAGGTGCTATCACTCATTTGTTTGTTGATGCACTTGCCTCTCCTTCAAATGACAAGTGATATTGAGGTTTACCTCTATCCTATATGTTCTTAGTATCTTGCATGGTTCTCCTCCCTTTTTATGCTAGGGGTAATGATAACTTGTTCTGGAGATGTGCGTCCTTCTAAGGACCCCCTCTCTTCTCTATATATTTCAAATGAAGCATCCCTTGGGTGGACCCCTTTTCTCTTTTGAAGGGTTCCTAAGGGACCCCCTTTGAAAGCTTTTCCCTTGAGTGAAATCATTTGCATCTAGTTTGGGGGCAACCTAACTAGACCTCACTTTTCAAACAACACATCCCTTGAGTGGACCCCTCTTCTTTTGAAGGGTTCCAAAGGGACCCCTTTGAAAGTCTTCCAACTTGTTGACGGTCTGCATGACTATCCACTTATTTGTTTGTGTGGCTGCTTTGTGTTTCTTGGCATGTTTTATCTATAAGTAAAAATGTCGTTTTGCAGGTGTGCTTGTGAAGCTGATTTCCAATATGACTTTGTGGAGTACCCTCCTTTGAGTTTCCTCCTTGAAAGAGATCTTGGGGGATACCTCCTTGCAGGTTTGTGAACCTGTAAGGCACTTTCATTTGGGTTTTCTTCATGAGAGAGATGTTGGGGGATACCTTCTTGCAGGTTTGTGGGCCTATAAGGTGCACACTTCATGAGGCTTCCTTCATGTGAGAGATCTTTGGGGTTGCCTCCTTGTAGGTTTGTGGGCTTGTGAGACGCTTTCATCCTATGATATTTTTCCATTGTTGGTCTGATGGCCTTCGGTGTGCTTTGTGCAACTTTGTAGTTCTGCGGAGCTACGAAATCTTTTTTTTCAACTCTACTTGGGTCCAAGGACTTGTGGAGCTATCTCTCTTGGAATTTTCATTCCTTTCTAGGTTCTCACTCTTAAATTATTTTCTCTCTTCTCTTCTCAATTGTGTATACTAGATCAAAGATCTACATCTTCTTCATTCTAAGAATATGACCTTTTCTCCATTTAAGAATTATTCTATATGTTAGTGTTTTTAATTTGGGGATGACACATAGTATTGAGACAACCTTTTCCATTGAGGTCTCTTTCACTTTGCTAACTCAAATCTTGCTAGTTAGTTAGATGTATGTGTGTATGTGTTTTTATGTTCTAACATTGTTGTCTTGTGCAGGTCTTTCTTGTCTAATATGTTTGTTTTGCAAGTCTTCAGCCTGGGGGTATGCTTCCTTGATTTGAAGAGTTGTCTACTTCCTCTACAGTATCCTTTTGGCATTATGATATTTATGTTTAGTAGATTTCCTTTAGCGTTCATATTAGTGTAGATTCATATGCCCGCTAAAGTGGGGGGAAAATGTAATGTCATAAAATTGCACCCCTAGCAATTTCACATGCATTTTTGTATCCACTTTAGTTTATGCTCCCTTAGCATCTTGTGTAGGCTCATTTTAGCCCTTGCATTAGCCTTTTTTCCTTTCTCGAGATGATCAACACCCCTTTTCAACAACTATCTTCACACATCAACTTTGCATCAAATCTTGTGCTTTTCCCATTCATGTCATTTTGTAGCATGATGTGTCTAGACACTAGCACACCACACAGGTGTTCGCGCACCATGCTAGCATCCTACAATATTTCAATGCTCAAACAACTATCTCCGAGCATGTTTTCCACTTGTCCTCACCTTTTATTGATGGTAGTGACCCAAGATACCTTGTAATGGTTGGAGAAGCTTATTTTCCCTCATTAAATTCTATTCTTTTAATTCATTTGTCTCTCTAACTTCTAGCTTCACTCTATCATCTTAGCTTCTCTCTTTTCCCTCTTTACTCTCTTTCTTGCACATCTCCCTTATTTGTTACAATAGTTCCAATATTTTACATTCTTACAAGACTCTCAAGCTTTTGCAACACCCTTTCTAGCTCTCTTAGCTCTCACAACCCTCTCTCTTTTTTCCTTGCTCTCTCCATTTCGCTTCCTTAAGCCTTGCAACTCTATCTCCTTCACTTCATGCTTGCAAGCATCTTGGGATTCCATGTCCCCTATATATTGCATCCTTACTTCGTGATACAGGTTCTCCTCCTCAAGCGGGGATTTATTTTATCACCTACATTTTGTGATACAAGTTCTCCTCCTCGAGTGGGGTTTGATTTTATCACATCACATTTTATTACTTCTCTCACTCTCTCATATTTTTAGTTGTCTATGGAAGTGGGAACACCAAAATGGGGGTTTGACTGTGGAAAGCCCTTATATAACCCCAACAATTTCTCCAGATATCACACATGTAGATTTTGAACATTCATTTGCTAGAGGCTTCATCACTTGCGTGGTTGTAATCATTTCCTTTCTATCTATAATTTTATTTATCATCTATTTCACATTATTTTAGTTCTATTACATTTTGTTACTTTATCGCATTCTGTAAGTTCTTAGCGATCGGGTTGCTAGTAGTCATTTAGTTATTTTATGTGATAAATTCACTTTTTGGCTTGTAGGAGACGCTAGCACACCTCTTGGATGCCAACACGTTGCATTTTCATCCTTATTCCATACTTCTGTCCTTTGGTTGAGAGCTTGTCAATTTGTCTAGAAAATCTTTGTGACTTGTTCTTTCTAATTCTAGAACTCTCACACTATTCTTTGAGGTAGTTTGGGGAAGTTTAACTTTTGAGGCTCTCTGAATGAAGAGAAATCATGAGTAGCGAATCCCCCTTCTCTATAGGATGATAAAGGGATAAAGAGAGAGTATTGCATGTGAGTGTTGAGAGACATATGACATGTATGGTGCTTCACCTACATGTGTGTGATGTGAATGTAATTAGAGTTGAGAAGATTGTGAGCAGAGCAAAGTATTGTTTTAGATCTATGTAAAGGTCATTTTTTACTTCATTGGAATTGTAATCCAGCATACGATAAATGCTATTATATTAGTTCAAATAGGTTCTATAGCCACCCCTTCTTTCTATATTTCTTACTATTTATGGGCAATGAGCTCACTCTGACAGTGAGTCCACCTGGCAGTGAGCCTTTCTTTAATATACTATCTAGATATTAGATATTATGAGCTAACCCTCACTATGGTTTTTCCCTTTTTGGGTTTTCCACGTAAAAATATTGGTGTTCATGTGTTATGTGATCTTGTGGATGTTTCGTGTTTTCTTTCACCATTGTTTCTAGATGCATGTTAATGATTGGATGGCTTATGCTTAATTGGTTTAAAATAATACTGATTCACCCCCTTCTTAGTATTTAGATGTTCAATAAATATTTTAATTTGAAAATGACATATTCCAAGGGAATATTCATTGTGCAAGTGGGAAAATTTGGAGGATTTGAAATAAATTAGCCAATTACATAATTAATTAAAACTATTTAATTGTGCAAGTGAATGAGAGAAAGGCTTTAATTAAATAATCATGAATTATTTAATCAAAGTGTGAAAGATGACAATTAATTAAATAATTTGCATTATTTAATCAAGTGAGAATGAAATTGGTATGGAGAATAATGAATTAACTAAATAAATTTGATTTATTTAATTAATAGGAGAAAAGGTGAATTTAACTAAATAATTGACATTATTTAATTAACTAGATGAATTAGGTGAAATAGACCAAAAATGGTGTTAGTATGACAAATCAAGTATGCGATATTATTAAGACACTTTTAAGTGTCTATAGAACTCAAATTGAAGGTATAACCAAAAGTAGACTTTCAATCATTTGTGGAACTTGGCTAATCTGAATCTATATGTATAACCAATCTTATATCCTATAAATGCAAAATTTAGATACCATAACTCAATATCCTCTAATATACCTAAGAATCCTCTTAATTGCACTCCACTGTGTCTCATAATCATTATATTTTGACACGAACCTAGATACAAGCTCAATACATATGTTTTAATATCAATTTGGGTAGAAGCTAAGTAGATCAAGTTGCTAGTTAAGTATTTCATACAAAGGGGTTCATGAGATCCGATTCTTCTACATTTGACAACTTAAGCAAAAAATTCAATAGTTACCATAACTAACTTTTACAACTCATCATTTGAAATATTTATAAGATATCTAAAACATATTTTTTTTTGAGACATTAATATTTTATCTTATTTTTTCCATACTTCTATACCAAGAAAATAATTCATATTGTAAAATCCACCCCTCGACCACTAAAATTTTATTTTTTTTAACAATTCACCACCCAATGTAAAATCCACCCCTCGGGTGCTACATTTTTTTTGTTAAATTAGTGTCAACTGCCAACTTAACTGACCAAGCATCTTTAATCTAAATTTGAAGTGGTTATTTTGAAATTTCTTCATTCACTATGATGATAACAAATCAATATCACCACGTATGTGCTTACACTCAGAAGTGCTAAGCTCCTACAGTTAGGATCATCCCTAGACCTAGACCTAAACCTTTAGGATTCATTGTGACCCTTCCTATGTATCCCCTCATGAGAATTAGAGGCTCCGTAGTTCACCCCACAATGTTAGAGGTAGTTCATTCTCTCCTCTTGCATGAGATCTTTGATCTCACATTTAAACTAGGACTATTCATTAAACATAATTTATCACTTAGTCAATTATTTAATATAATGATAATCTTTCCATCAAGTGTTGGGTCCATACCAAGCATTACCAATCCTTGAACACACATGAATACACAAGGGTCATATCATACCATAATTCCAAGATAACATACATAGTGAATGTCTCAAGTGTACATCACATACACAAGGTGACTAGCTCATACATATCACAAGCACAACAAAGATTGGCTCATACACACATCACAATACCATAGTAGCTAGCTCATACAAACATCACAAGTATAATGATGCCTAGCTCATATGTATATCAAAAGTACCACAATGATTAGCTCCAACACATCACATGTATAATAGTGACTGACTCATATGCACATCACAATACAACAGTGTCTGGTTCATACACCTCACAAGTACATTAGTGACTACCTCATATGCACATCACAGGTATAATGGTGCCTAGTCCTCCATATGTACATCACAAGTACAAAAATGACTAGCTCTACCACACATCACATTTATATAGTGACTAGCTCTAGCAAAAATCACATATAAACAATAATTGGTTGACACGTCCATAATGGCTAACTAACACATGTCCATAATGCATCCCAAATAGAAAAGAATATTGGTGCATTGTGCACTACACCATGGGTCCCATCATTTCCTTCAATCTTTTGCACCATTGGAGAATTGACAAAATTATTATGTGCATCCCATACTACACTAGGGGGTCCATCCTCAACCTAACAAGGCCAATTATACAATATGACATCTAGGAAGAGGATTTGGTGCATCTAATACTACATTGTGGTTCCATCCTCCATCCCAAGTCTTTCCACAAGTAGTGAACCTATCCAGCCTGATGGATTCCAACTTCAATTGCCTATAGGCCATTGATGACAAGTCTATCCACCCAAGAAAAAATAGCTCTTGAAATATACCTATTGCAAGTATGAGTAGTTGGTGTTGTCATTGATGCCAAAGGAGTTCGTTGCAAGGATGTGTAGTTAGTGTTGAGTTGGTTTTGTCCCCGATGTTTCTTTGATTATTTTCATTATTTTGAAATTACTAAGCTACTGGTGTCAACCTCCAATGTTTCTTTGATAAGCTTCTTTCTATGGATGTATGGTTGAGTTGCTATGTTTTAGTTGGCTTGGTACTGATGGGGAAGTACTAAAGATGTTGATGATATGTTTTTGGTGCTTGGTTTCCAAGTGCTTTTGAGAAAATTGAATAAGAAGAGGAAACATTGTGTTGCAATGATGTTCTATGTTGTAGAGTAGCATTTTGGTTTGGCTTCACATTTCTTCTATGTTGAATATTTTCCTCTGTAGTTCAAATATATTGATCATAGGTGTTGCATCCAAAATTTTGTTTGTTGGAAAATTGTGCAAAGGAAGGTGTGTTCACCAATGTGTGAACTGTGTATTGCAGAGGTTTCTAGGAGATTTTTTTTTGCTCCACATTTCTCTGCATAGTGGTTTTAGGTCTTGTGGATATGGAAGTATGTTGATAGTGTATATATCTTTCTTTAGATGAATATATTTTAAGGTTTGGTGCTTTGGAAGTCAATTTATTGATTTGCAATGTATGAAAAAGTTATTTGAGTGTATTGGGTGCATACATTCTTCAAGTGAAAGTTGTTGCGAAGGAATTATTTGGATTTCAGGATGTTTTTGAAATTCTGTAGACTGTGTTCAAGTTTTATGTGGTTTTTGCAAGTCGTCTATGGATTTGAGGAAGTGTGTACATAATTTTTTAATGGTGTTAACACATGTTATGCTGACCTTGGGTGTTTACACTAATTATGAAACTACTTTGATGTTTGTGGAAGTGTGGTGTGGTGTGTATGAGTGTATTTAGATCCTAGCTAAAGTGTGTTGTGGTCCACCTTCATTATTTTCCACTGTGGAAATGTTTCGGTGCCAACCTAATTTGAATCTGCATGGTTGAGGTGCATAGCCAACCTTAGAGAATTTTTTCAAGGTTGAAGATGGCATAAATAAGTATTGAGTTGTTGAGATATATGAAAATAGATGAGTATGATGTGAATGATGCGAATTGTAGAATTGTAGAGTGCAAATTTGTGACATGTAGTGTGAGCTTTCATGTGTTGGATTACTAAATGTAGTGAGTAAAAGGTGTCTACAATTCTTTAGAAAGATTATGAAGTTGTTGGTGATGTTGTGGTGGATCTTTCCATTGCATTGAGATGGATTTCTCATTGTAACACTCTTCTTTGTCTTATTTTATATTCTAGAAGTGATTCTTTCTTTCTTCTGGGTAGTGAGCCCTCCGATAGTGAGCCCTATTGTATTTGGTGTTGATATTACTTTATATTGTGAGCTAATCCTCACTGTGGTTTTTCCCATCTTGGGTTTTCCATATAAATTTGGTGTTTCTTTGTGTATTGTATTGATTTGGTTCTATTTCTATTATATGCCTTCATGATTAATCATTCTAACTAATTAAGGGTTAATTGGATTAATGTGGATCTAAATGTTTGTGAGGGTTTTGAAGTTTTAAGGTATGTAATTAGTTCACCCCCTCTCAGTTGTCTTGTGCATTCAACAATTAGTATCATAGCAAGATTCCTTTGAAGAAAACTTAACCACTTGAGGTAGATCTGGGATGATGCATAAGAAGGATGTTCCTATGTTTGATGGATCAAATTATGCATTCTAGAAGACAAGGATGAAAGGTTTTCTAGTTTCTATTGGATTTGAAATTTGTAGGTCTATTGAGAGAGGATATATTATTCCAACAAATGGTCTGAGCACTAATGATGAGATCAAGGCCTATGAAAACAATGGTAAAGCAAGGTATGCTCTCTTAAGTGGTCTTGGTAATTTTGAATTGGTGAAAGTTATGAATCTAAAAATTACTAGAGAAATTTGGGTAAACTTAGAAAGAATTTATGAAGGAGGTGATAAGATCAAGCAATCTAAGATGTAGAATTTATAGATAATGTTTGAGACCCTGTAAATTTCTGAAGATGAAAACATCACAAACTACTTGCAGAAGGTGGATGAATTTTTCAACAATATCAGAGGTCTTTGTGGGGAATTGAAAGAAGAAGTGGTAAAGAAGGTACTCATAACTCTTCCTAAAGCTTATAACCATAAATTTTCTACTATTGAAGAACTACAAATTTTGAATTGATATACCAAAGATCAATTGTATGGTTCTTTAACTGCCTTTGAAATGAGAGAATTTGGTACAAGTAGTGTAAAATTTGAGATTACTTTTAAGGCTAGAAAATTAGAGAAGACTATGGAATCAAATTAGGAGGATTTTGATGATGTAGAAGAAAAATTTGTGAGAATAATGAAAAAGGGTATCGAAAAGTACAAAGGTAAGTTTCCTTTCAAATGTTTCAGTTGCGGAAAGAAGTAGGTAAAAGTACAAAGTTGTGTCACACTTTCAGTCAACTTATCTGCACAAGTGAATTTAAGTATTTCTAACTAAATATATATTTTGGTCAAACATATGATCTTGTAAGATTCATTGTAGCTAAGTTAGATATATCCAAAACTTTTCCAACTAAAATTGTTGGCAAAATACATTAGTAGCACCACTTTGAGGCCAATTTATAAAAAAAATAGATTTATTTGAAAAAATTGATGTTTGAACAATTTCTACTCATGTAAATAACATTTTTTTAAAATATAAAAATACCCTTTTGTAGACCCATAAGTCTAGTTTTTTTTTTTGTTAAATTCTTTTGACCGGAGCTATGAACCAAAATACAACCATTCAACAATACCACCCCAACAGGGTTTGAACCTTGGTGGCAAGAACAACAATGACACCTACAAACCATCACACCATGCCAATACCGACAAATATTAAAATATTAAGAGAACCCATAAGTCTAGTTTTCAAATATATATATTTTAATAATTAAATTATTATTTATATTTTTCTTTTTATTTTTACTAAAAGTAGGTTATCAACACAAAATATTAGGTTGATTACCATGACAAGGAAAAATAGTAAAACTAAGTAAAAAACTTGAAAAAAATATGATGCACTAGATAAAAGAATCTATATCAATAGGGTTTTTTTTTCCATTTTACATAAATAGATAATATGAAAGTGATGCAAGAGCATCCAGTGGTGTAAGGGCAATCTTGCATCACCCAAAAATAGTTAAATTTCAAGTTTCTCAGTTTTTAGATGTTTTTACATTTTTGGATACCCTTTTCGTCATAATGAAATTCCCAATTTATGGTTTATATTTTCTATTCATGGGTTGAAAGATATTGCAGTTTTAGTTTCCGATTTGCACCTAAAATCTTCCGAGTTAGATTTGAGGCACTTAGAGTTCGGAAAAACTTGTAAAATTGATTTTTGAGCATTTGACTTCGAGACTTTCCAACGGTTCAAACGGTTCGCGAATCGGAGTCCCGATCAAAAGTTATGGCCCCGGGAAGTTACACTTTCTAGAAGATACAATTACAAATATTCTTTTGAAATTTGAACTTCAAGTTGTAATTTTGGTGCCAAACCACCTAAACTCAAATTTTAATGTTGTTTTGGCTCCAAACTAAAGGGAGCTCTATTTATGGGCTGGGTTTCTAATTTTGGGTAGCTTTTTGGGGACAAGCTCACATATTGCGAAAGGGTTATTCTGTAGCTTTCTGTAACTTGCATGTGTTATAGAACTTGGGGATTTGAGATCCTCTGCATGTAAGAAGTTCCATTTTCTGAATAATAAAATTATTCTCTTGTTTATGGGTTATTTTCTATGTCTCAGGCTGTGTCCTCATCAGAAAGTTGACATCAAATGGAAACAACTATATTTTAGTATGCACAAATTTTTATATTTATTTGAAAATATATATTTATAAAAATTAGAAAACAAAATTCATGAACTAAAGTTTCAAGTTATAAATACACACAAAAAAATTGAAGGAGAAAAAAAAAAATTACTATATAAAGGTTGACGTTTCATGTGACTTCATTTTTCAAAAAAAAATTTATAGTTTCAATTTATAAAAAACTATATTCAAATAATTAAAAAAAAATACAAGAATAAAATATACTAAAAAGGAAATATTTCATTAGTTTACATCATTTCAAAATTCAAAACATATATGTCACTTTTTAGTGATTCAAGTTTAAAAGTTGGATCAATGTTGGCCATTTCCTTTAAAAAGTGTGACACAACTTTGTGCTTTTACCTAAGCCATCATGCTTTGAGATGTCCAAACAGAGATTTGAATGACAAAAATAGGGAGAACAAAGGTAAGATGATTAAGAAAAGTTATTATGTTAGAGAAGATGCAAGTATATCTTATGATGAATCTGATTATGGAGATGATGAGGATGGTGAATGCTTGTTCATGGATTTAAAAGATGAAACTAATTCTACTAACTTTGAGAGATGTGTGAAGGAAAGGGCTCTGAAAGTAAGTGCTAATACTGAAGGCACTTTGGTGTCTTCTTTTCATGCTAGACAAGAATTTTATGACTCAGATCAATGAGAGTTGGCTATGGCATAAAATAATGTGTCACATCAATTTTGATAGCCTAGTGATAAAGAGTTTAGTTCAAGCTATGAGAGATCTATCAAAGATTACAAAGCCTATCAATGTTGTCTCTAAGGAATGCTAAGTTAGAAAGGAAGCAATAGGAAGTGTCAAAGTTAAAGAACAATCTTCTACTGGATTGTTGGAATTGGTGCATATAAATCTTTGTGGTCCTACCATAGTAAGAAGTCTTCAAGGTGACAGGTATTTCATGTTATTAATTAATGATTATTCTAGAATGACATGGGTTACTTTTCTCAAATTAAAGTTGGAAGCCCTAGATAAGTTTAAAGCATTCAAAGTTATGGTTGAGAATGAAATGGATATGAAAATCAAGTGCTTAAGGTCTAGTAGAGGTGGAGAGTTCACCTCCAAGGAGTTCAATAT
Source organism: Sequoia sempervirens (assembly GCA_007258455.2). Taxonomy (NCBI): domain Eukaryota; kingdom Viridiplantae; phylum Streptophyta; class Pinopsida; order Cupressales; family Cupressaceae; genus Sequoia; species Sequoia sempervirens. The sequence goes on from VDFB02000007.1 coordinate 81,314,863, forward strand.
CTTTTGTGAGAATCATGGAATAAACAGGCATTTATCTACCCCCAGGACTCCTCAGAAAAATGGAGTGGTTGAAAGAAAGAACATGACTATTCAAGAAGCTACAAGGACAATGATGAAAGAAGAAAATCTACTGGAAGTCTACTAGAGAGAAGCAATTCATACAATTGTTTATATACTTAATAGAGTGCAAGCAAGAGAAAACAACACAAACTCCTTATGAGATATGGTGTGGAAGGATTCCTATTTTCAAATACTTTAGAGTGTTTGGAAGAAAATGCTACATCAAAAGAGATGAGAACTTAGGAAAGTTTGATGCAAGGTTTAATGAAGGTATCCTCCTTGGATATTCTACTAAAGGAAAAGCTTACTGGTGCTACAACAAGAGGCTACGAAATATTGTTGAGAGTGCAAGTGTCAAGGTTGATGAAGACCTATAGAATAATTCAATGGTGATAGATGGATATGAATCAGATGAGTCTTCTTGCAAAGAAGAAGAAAAAGCTAAGGAAAAAGAAGTGCAAATTCAGGAGGAAGAAACTTTGAAAAAGGTTCAGTAAACTCCTAAGTATGTGCAAAATAATCATTTTGAAGAGTAGATTATTGGTGATAACATAAAAGATGTAATGACAAGAAGGAAATTTGTTGAAGAATAGGTAAATCTATGTTTACTTTCAAAATTTGAACCCAATATAGTGATTGAAGCATGCAAAGATGAGTATTGGATCAAGGCTATGGAAGAAGAACTAATACAAATTGAGAAGAACCAAACTTGGGAACTTGTCCCAAGACCAGAAAATAAGAATGTAATTGGAACTATGTGGGTATTCTAGAACAAACTAAATGAGAGTGGAGAAGTGGTAATAAACAAGGCAAGACTTGTGTGCAAAGCTTACTCACAAGTAGAAGGAATAGAATTTGAGGAAACATTTGCTCTGGTCGAAAGAATGTAAGCCATTAGGATGTTTTTGGCTTTTGCAACACATAAATATTTCAAAGTTTATCAAATAGATGTGAAGTATGCTTTCTTGAATGGAGATTTGGAAGAAGAAGTATACATAGAACAACCAAAAGGATTTTAGTTATCAGATAAACCAAATATGGTATGAAATTTGAAGAAGGCATTATATGATTGAAGCAAGCTCCCAGAGCTTGGTATGCAAGGTTAGGTAGGTACTTGTTACAAAAAAAAGATTCAATAAAGGTACTACAAATAGAAAACTCTAATTCAAAGTTAAAAAATATCAAATCTTGATTGCGGTTGTATATATTGATGACATATTTTTGGAGTAAATGAAGCTCTATGTAAGAAATTTATAGAGGAGATGTAGAAAGAATTTTAAATTTCAATGCTTGGGGAGATGAATTTCTTCCTTGGGATACAAATCAATTAGACAAATAAAGGTATTTTCATTTCACAATCTGTCATAACCCAATTTTATTACATATTTATCATAATATGGTAAATTGAATTATTGAAGAAATTAAATTAAATATTAATTGGAGATCCTGGAATATTTGAAAACTAAATGAAAGAAATTGACTGATGTTGACTTTGTGAACTTTTGAAAATTATTTTATATGTTACCAAGAATTGAATCTTATTGATCAATTTTCAAGTGCAAGTGTGTGCACTTGTATGGTGACAAGTTGAAGGATGAGAAAATGGTTGAAGTGGGATTGTTTAGCCAAATCAAATAGTAAGCTAGTTGGAATCTAGGTGCACACACCACAAATGGCATAATGACTTACATTTGAATCAAATTACATATATAAGAGAATGAAATTTCTTGATTCAAATTGTCTCGTTATTGAAAATAATGGCTTGTAGACTAAATTTGTCTACTCAAACTCTGTGTTTGGTAGAAAATGAATGAAAGTATTGAAAATAATGATTAAAAAGGATAAAAAATTTCATTATGTGAAAATCAAGTGAAAATAAATTCTTTTAGTTTGTTTATATGGATGCTCGATGAAATTAAAGTTCCTTACTCAATTTAAAATGAAAATGATGAATGACATATGGAACTTATAAATTCTCCAAAACAAACCATTTATATAAGAATGTATATATATATATATTTACATATGTATGTATTCACATTTCTTTACATACATTCTTTATATATATATTTCACATTTCTTTGGTATTTATATGCTCATTCTTCATTTCAATTATATATATATATATACATACATACATACATACATATGTATATATATATACATATAATTGAAATGAAGAATGAGCATATAAACAACAATAGGTATATGTATATATATAAATACATATACATATATATGAATATATATTCATATTCTCATTGAAATTTAAATCAATAACAAATAGGATTCTAATACTAGACCGTTGAGAATCAAATAAGATTATGGAGGACGTGGTCTTCCATGAAATTAATAGAAATATTCAAACAAGTAGTGGCAGGAGGTAAGGCAATAATGCCTTCGCCAGAGGCATGAAAAAAGATGTTTCCATTTTGAATACACAGGCAGTGGGTGAAAAAGCACAACAAATAAGTTGTTTGTTGGGAAGGAAAAAGAAAAGAGAGAGCTCATGGGTGAGGGAAAAATCAAGAGACAAACTCACACAAAGCTCAATTTTTGAGGTACTCTGACCACTTAAGAAAGACAACTCGATTTTCTTCTGGCATTTTCCTCATTGTCGAATGGTATTCTTCCATTTTTATATGTCAATTTCATCATTCAAATAGTAAGTTGTATTCTTGATGAATAACCATGGCCTTGAGCCGAATGGTATGGTGTTGACCATTGTTGGGTCGCTTGGCCTATGGTTGTATTGTATGAGCTTCATTTAGAAGCCTTGTGGCTAGCTCTCTGAGCTAAGCCAAGCCTTAGAGTATTAAGACTGTTCTTAATTTCGCATTCTCATGCAATCCATTCGATGACTAATTGGAATCTCTATTTCGTTCACTACATTTTATCATGAATAAACATTATTGAGTATCGATCAACGATCCACTAAAAGAGGGTTTCAACCTTGTTCTTTTTTTTAATATGTTTTGTATCCACCTTATCGGTTGGCTGAGGCTTGAAGAGCTTCAAAGGCTTGACCATTATCTCTATTTGTATTTAAATTCTCAACCTATGAAGGCTATCAAAATTTATTCGGATGACTATGTGTTTGTTGATATTAATCTTTTGTGAAGGATCGACTATGATCCTAGGGAGAGTAAGAGACCCCTTTGTATTTTGTATTTCCTTTGAATTTTATCTAATTCTTGTTATCGAATGGGACGATAATAGAGGGGGGCTTTGTAGAATGTTTTTTAAGCCTTGCAAATATATGTGGGTTGTTATTTAGTGCAAACTGACCTCGTTCAATAAGAATGATGGCATGAATCCTTGTTTGGGATACAAAAAAAACTGCATGTAGAATATTTATGCATGCATGGTATAAAATAGTAAGCCTATAGGGAAGATTTCAAATATATCATTGATGCTTAGAAAGGAGAAACCCGACCATTGGGATTGGTTGACCCAGAGCAGCCATAGTCTATTGTTGCAGCCTAAAAGACATGAGTATTGATTGAACTTGAAGTTTCTATGCTTTCTCTGACTAAAAAACATTTACTCAAATATTTATTTGACAAAATATGTCGAACATAGTTCTTTATAATATTAAGTTGCTCACCGAATTTTTCAGTGATGCAAGTGTTTAGAATCTGAACAATAGACATTTTTTCCTTATGTATGAAATACGACAATTTGGTTTGATTATTTTCAGTACATTGTGGAAGAACTCATTCGGTTTTAAACAATGAACAAATACTTCTAAAGTGATCATTTCACATGTAAATAGCTTGAGATCTGTAAATAGAGTAAACAACAATATTTGACTTTAAATGTAACTGTTTAGTTTGATACAATATTGTGTTGACATAAACAGTGGATATTCTTTTGCAAACAACTTTTTTTTATTAAAAAGTTACCTTTATAGCTGAAAACAACTTGCTTTATAACTATTTAGTGGAAAATAGAACTTGTTTAGTTCAATCAATGAATCTACATGTGTGAACAACTTGCTTTATAACTATTTAGTACGAAATAGCACTTGTTTTGTTCAAACAATGAATGTACGAATGTAAACAACTTTCTTCACAACTGTTAGTAGGAAACGATACTTGTTTTGCTTAAATAATGAATGTTATTTTGTAAATAGCAATGCTAGAGTATCACAATTGTGAGAATTCAATAACAATACGTGTGAAACAGTTAACATAGACTTGTTTAGATTATTTATTTTTGACAAGAAATGTCAAGGGAATACTATTTTAAGATTGCAAATTTGAATTTTATAATTATTTCATAATGTATGCATAAATTTTAAACATAAGTAGGCACATATATGTGTATGCACATAGACTTCATCGATGGACATACACATACTTGTGACATACCTTCTTTTGTTTTTAGTACATTTTTAAAAGGAAAATGCTTAAGATGATAAGGAGAAAATGGTCATAATAATGATATGACTAATTGTTGAATTACTCTATGAATCATAAATCTAGTTTCTTTTTAGAGTATAAATTAGTATTCTGTTTCTTCTTTTGAAGAAATTTGTTAAAGAATATTTAAAATAGTTGAATAGAATAGTGATACCTTAGTTGACTAGAGCACCTACGGGTAGATGCTGCTAGAGGGTAGATAGCTATTGTAGACACCCAAAATTGATCACTCCCATATGATCAAATTTTCTCCTTTATTCATCAATTCTGTCAATATTAATTTATTTAATTAATATTGCGCTTCCCACATAAGACTTTTAAAGTGTTTAATTTAATAATTGAATACTTTATTTGGTGCTTTTATCTTCTCTAAATTAAATAAATACACCAATTTATTTAATTTAGTCATCCTAATCTATTGAATTAAAATCAATTTAAAATTCTTCTTTTCTCACTCCTTGTCACATCCTCCATAATCCATCTCTAATATGAATTAATTTAATTAATTCATATTTAGGGTGTGCATCCTCTTAATCAAGGATTAATGTCACATCCTCCTACATTTGCCACTTGTCTCTAATCTTCCATTAATTATCATAATCAAGTGTTTGCACAACTTTAATCAAAGTCATTAGCCATTTTTAGCACCACTTTTTGGTCAATTCTTCCATTTTTCCTTTTTGGACATTGACCCTCCTTCCCATGAGAATTTTTAATTCTCATTTATTCATCCCATGTCTCTCTCCTCCCCATGTGAATTTTTAATTCACATTTTGTCTTTCCAAGGCTTCTAGAATATTTGACATGTCACCTCATGCACATGTGACCAATTCCCACCTTTTTGGAGACCATCTCTTATCCTTTAGACTCTCCTAAGAATGTGAATTTTTAATTCACATTTATTTCTCCAACCACCTCTCCTTTTCCCATGGAGATTTTTGAGGAATTCCAAAATTCCTCAAATGTCCCTTTCACCCTCACTTGGGACAACAAATTCCTTTTTGAGGAGATCTTCTCACTCCCCAAGGTGCTTGGAAGGTACTTGTCCTTCCTCCACCTCATGTAGCTTTTTGACACCTCACCTCCATCTCATATCCCCTTGGCTACTTCACCCTCCACATGTCAAGATGTGAGGGCTTGTGGGTTCTCAACCCACCATAACCCTTCATCTTGACCTTGTTGGATCAATCTCAACCGTTGAATTCTCTAGAGAATTCAAATTCTCCTATAAATACCCCCTCCTCAAGGGCATTTACAACACTTAGCCATTTTACAACTACATGCTGCCAATTTGTATTCTCAAGCATCTACCATCATCTAGCCATCAATTGTAATCATTTTGCATAAGTTTATCTTGCATTTTAGTCACTCAAGAAGTCATCTAAGGAGCACACAAAATCATCCCAAGCAAGGGCCAATCAAGGAGTCTTCAACGGCAAGGGAGGTGAAATCATTTGCATCTTGTTTTATCTACTTTCCTCCTTGTTTTATCACTCTTTAGGCTAATCTTGAAGTGTCCTTAGTCTTTTATCATTTGCATTTTTAAGTTATTTTGCACACTAGAGTAGGGTAAAACATTAAGGTACACAGCTATTATGAGATGTATTGTAGAAAATTACCTTCCAAGACGGGTGCCAAAATGGAGTTCAGAGAGTATAGGTTTTATTTACCATAACCTATTGTTTTTTGTTGTTGCAATACATTTATTATGCTTGGCGAAGCAATATAGTTCATTATGTATGTATGAACTTTGTGATCTCACTCTCTACCATTCCTAGCATAGATCTTGTACTTTCTTTTCTAACTTGTAGATATAAATTGTATGTTGATGTATGGGCACACACTAGATTCCACCTTGCAAATTGTTCTCATGCTAAACTTTCTATGCAGGGTTGGACATTCTTCAAGTTGAAAGAATACCAAGGAAGCGTAAGTTTCGTGGTTGGGCAGTAAAGCACTTCAACCATGTTCTCATCCACCAGTGGAGGTGAGCATCAAAGAAGAACCTTAGTTGTTCACAATACTATTTTAGTCTAAGATGTATCTTGATGTAATACATTCATGTATTTGATGTAAAGTGTACATTGTATTGACTTTGTGGCCTTGAGAGCCAAGTCAAACCTTATATTGTAATTTGACTTTTGAAGAGAATATAACAATCTTTGACTCATTTTAAATGGACATGTGTAGCTATGATTGACTTTAGACACTAGTTATGTCTTTTTAATTTGGAGTATATTCAAGTGTCATTTACAATAATACTAATTAAGTGATAATTTTGAATAGGTTATTACATTTGGTATCAAATCTTAGGGTTCAACTCTAGGTCTTTTGAGTCTACCATAGTTGACTAAGGGTAGTTGACCCTTGACCCAAAATTTGGATGTCCTGAGCATTAACTAATCCTTAATTGAATGTAGGAATGGGAAGGTCAAAGGTAGGATGAAGGAAATAGAAAACTATTAGAACCTCACATAAGAATTACGTAAAGGAAGGAAACACCAAGATAGAGGTTCAACCGGAAAATTCTCGATGATGAAACTCTAGCTCAGGCTCTCACACGATGCAAGCTAGAGAGAGGCTTGAAATTTGAGGAGAAGTGAACACCTAAGATGAAAAATATTTTTGCAATCCAGGACTGGCCTCTAGGGTGTGGAACCAATGCACACTTGTTGACTAAAGAGGAAAAGGAGAGCCTGCACACTCAACCATCCTCTTCTGTTAAGTTTAAAGTAAACTTAGATGATGACCTAGAGGAATGTCCTCTTTCTGATACTGAGAAATTAGAATGATGTAAGAAGAAGCCTATTCTAAATAAGGGTCTATTGAATCACCTTAAAAATAAAATCAGATAATATTTTTTTTGGTGTGTTCAAAGAGAGACTCTAAAATGTGCATGAATGTGTATGTCTTATATATGGAGGGATGTATGGATATGAAAAATTATGTGATGTAGCATAAAAATGTTTATTCGTAGAACCTTGTGTTGAGATGTGATAAACACAACTGTGTTGCAAGATAAGTGTGGAACAACAGGGTGACCACTAGGAAAGATAGGGGTGGTAGTGGATCTAACAACGACCAAAACAAGAGACTAGAGAAAATTCTAGAGCTTCTGAATCGACAAGAGTCTCACATGGATCATATAGAGCAAGAAGTCTAAGTGGCATGCAAGGACTAGGACCACAAGAATGTAGAAGGAAATAAAAGAGATGGTGGTCCAGGGGCAGGTTCACGAGGATGAATTGAGGAAGAGCTTGGGAAAGACCTCAAAAGAGTAGCACCACCCAATTTTGATGGTAAGGCTTGTTGTCATAGATATTGCACCCAAATGCTAAGTTTGAATGTTTAGCAATCTTGTGAAACATGGAAACACCTTCGAGCCAATGGGTATGCTCATAGCAAAGATGAATCTCCAAATTATGGGTTGGTTCCTTTTTTATTTTTCTAATGAATTCATGATTTTAAAGGAAAGGGGATAGAAGGCTTTGAAATAAATTGATAAAAATAAATTTGAAAGTATGGTGATGCACCTAAATGATAATGGTGATAAAACATATAGATTGATTCACAACTATTTTTAGAAAAACTGTTTACAGAGTTCAGAAATGGTAAGTTGATCATAAAAATATTTCCAAAGAAGGCCAAACAACTTGTCTTCTCAGAAGGAAAATAATTTTTCACAACTTGAAGAACAAAATCAATAGAAGCACAACTTAAGACTAGTGATGTGATGTACAAATATGAACAAGAAAAAATTAGAGGTTTTGATGGCTAAAACACAATAATTTCATCAAATCATTCACAAACACTTTGCATAATTTTGAAGAGTCAAAATTGATAAATTCTAAATGAAAATAACAATAAAATATTGCATAAAGAAAAATAACATGTAACCAGTAATCTATTTCTCTATATTAATAATTGTAAAAAATTGAGTTACAAGACCAATCTCTCTCTATAGAATGCAAAGGAAAATGAGCAAGAACCGAGAAAAAACATAAGTTTTTTCCAATATATACAAAAGATGGCTCCAAAGTGCCAAGAGGTGGCATTGGCAGTCAACTACAAGTGAAAATATCTCTCAAATATCTCTCCCATGAGCAAAGATGAAAACCCTCAAAAAGAGGGGTCAGAACTAATGTAATTTGAGTAAAAATAGGCTCAAACTCATTGTCACAATCAGTTTGATTGAAATTGACCCTAAAATCACTCCATCAACTAAAAATGAGATTCAAAAGCTCCTATTGAGCTCCACTTTTAACTCTTGCATGATTTGAGGACTTCAAAGGTATTTTAGTTACCTCCACCTCCTAATTTTGCATGACTTTGGGATGAAGGCAATTAATTTGAACAAATAATAAAGTAATCGATTATGAGTTACTTTACTAGTTGTTATGGATTTTCTCAACCTTTGCATTTTTATGACAAATAATAAAGTAATTTATAAATTTTTACTTTATTATTTGTTTACATTATGCATTTCATTTCAAAATTATGCAAAAATTGAGGGAGGAGTGAAGTCAATGATTGATTTTGAAATCCATGCATTTCACATATAAGAAACTTTGCAAAAGTTATAAGGATAACCTTAATGCAAGTTAAGGTATTAGTTGCAAGGAAAAAATTTAAATAAATAATGCAAAAATACCCTAAAAGTGTTGGCTAAATGTAGGGTAAATAAACCCTAATCAATATACCCACAACCATTTGCATATTTCATTTTGCATAGTTTTTTTGGAAACTTCATTCCTTCACCATCATGGGGTTGCTTTTTTGCGCTACTACAAGGGTTTTCACTTGGCAATCGTGGAGAATCTGGCTAATAAGAGTTTTGAAGGTCGATCTACTGTCTTGGATACTTGAGTAATTTTTATTTTTCTCATCTACAGGTGATTTCATCTTATTAGTCAATTCTGAGAGAGAAATAATAGCTTTTGCTATGTTTTTCTTAATTTTTAACTTCTTTGTGATCTAAAACCCATGGCCTTTCATTGTCATCTCTTTTTTGATGTGGGATTCTTCACATGCATATGGCTTTCTTTTTCTTTCCACTATGCAATATTCTTCACTATATCAAGATTTTGAATGGGATCAAAAGGAAAACAAAATAAATCACCCAGAACTCATGTTTACCTTGCTAGGGTTTTTGTGGCTGTGGACTAAAAAAAACCTAAAATTTCTTGTGCTCCATTCTATGGCTTAGAGGCCACTGACTTTGCATTTCTTCTAAAATTTTATTTTGCACATTTCCCTTCTCATTGGCCATGTTAGGGTTCTAAAACTCATGGCCTCCTCACAATGTATGCTTTTTTTTGTGCATAGATTTCATGGATTTTACTTGTGCTTACATTGCTCTTCGTGGAAAGATATGGTATTTGAACAAAAAATATCAATTTGTATATGTTGTATGATACCTTTGTCTATGTTCACTACCATCTCTTATTCAATGATATCTATAGCTTTTGGAGAAAAAAATTCTCTATATTCCTTTTTTATTATCTCAATACACAATAACTTTAGGCTGCATATATTATATCTATGTAGATGGAAAATTATCCTTTGTATTGCATGTTATTCTTTCATTGTATATTGAATGCCTTTACTATAAAAAGTGACTATCATAAATCCACTATGTATACTTGAAATTTCAAGGAATTATTTTAACACTAGATAGTTACCAAAATTTGCATTCTTTTGATGACACTCCTATAGGTAATGACTGTAAATTGAATACATGTGCATTGATGATAGTAGCCTTTAGCATTCTAGGATCAACCCTTGTGGGAGCCACATTTCCTCCACATTTTGTGATGTCAAACAAGATGAATCATGAAATGATAAATGAACTTGTACCTGCACTTGCACAGTGAACAAACAAGTTAGATAAAACAATGTAGTTGAATTCTCTTCTTGATGATGTTGAATTTCAAGTTCTCTTGATACATGTGACAATTGATAATTGATTTTATGCATCTTGAATGAAGGTTATATTTCTATTGGTAGGAGATATGGTTAGAGTTTATATTTAGAGCTCTAACGAAAAATTTTCATCATAATGTAGGTACCTTCAAAGACTAGAAGCAAGTAGGAGTTGGAGACAAAGAAGATCAACACAAGATTCTACCATAGGAAATGATGGATATATTCTTTTTCCATGTGTTTTTCTTTATTTCATATCTTAAGTTATATAGCTTTCCTTTATGCTATGTTAAATCAGTTATGCCCATGGTTTGTGTGGGACATTCAAACATTCTTTTCCTTTCTATGTATGGAACAACATTTATGTAATTTTGTGTATACCTCATTTGTAAAATGAATGAAATACAACAATATCATGCAATTTATGTAATTTCTTTCTATTGGAAAACATTGCATGATAAAAACTAAATTCCATTTGAAAGAATCCTTGTTGTGCAATGATTTAACTTAACAGAAATGTTTGAATATCCTTCACTTTTAAATGTAACTAATTATTTTAGCTCTACCAAATTGAGTTGTAAGTGAAATTTGGTCACATTTCTAGTGATTTCTACTGAATGCTTGCTTGCTAAGAATGCTACACCAACTTCCTAAACAATCCATTAGGCATGGAGTCAAATTCCCCCCCCCCCTCAAACTCAGAAAACCATTGTAACTCAGTTGTTAGGAACTATACAACAATAGAACAAAACAAAAACCAAACTAACATGGCACTGTTTAATATAGGGCCAACAAACAATGCATCTCCACTTATTGGAAAACAAAAATAGAACTGAAAGGAAATGTACTTAGAGCACTTATTAACTAAAAACCACTATTTAACCATGTACATCTGCAAACTTTGATCCTTAGTAGCACTATTTGAGGTGGATCTCGTTGACAAGGATAGGAAACACCTCTCCATCTAGCTATGAGAGCTGAAATATTGTTATTTGCATTATGTAATAATGTATGGGCCATCCCACATGGCATAAAATTTGGTGTGTTTACCAAGTATACTCTTAAGTACATCCCATTTAAACACCAGATCACCTTCTCTGAAAGTTCTTGGGACTTCTTTCTTATCAAATGTTCTTTTCATCTAAGCTTGGTGGATCTCCAAATTCCTTAATGCTTCTTTTCTTATTTCTTCTAGCTCCATTAGCTATGCAAGCCTAATTTCCATAGGTTCTTCTTCTAAAAAATCTAGTTCCTTGATCATATTTAAGGTTGGAAATTTAGCTGAGATAGGAATTTTGGCCTCCTTGCCATATGTAAGAACATAAGGTGAATTACCTGTAGCTCTCTTAGGTGTTATTCTATCAGCCTAAAGGGCTAACTTTAGTTTATCATGCCAAGTCCTCTAGTTTTCTTGGATTGTCTTCTTGATGATCTTGATTAAGTTCTTGTTAGTGGACTGTGTCTATCCATTACCCTGAGGGTAATAATTTGGAGAAGTATTTAGATATATGTTGTTCTTAACTGACCAATCTAAAAAATTTAAACCTATGAATGCTAATGTATTATCAGATTTGATAAAATCAGGAGTACCAAACCTAGAAACCAAGTCCTGATAGAAATTCAAAACATAAGTCTCATTTGCCTCCAATGCAACAACTTATGTCCACTTTGTAAAGTTGTTTTTTGTTGTTAATATCCATCTATGACTTGCACTTGAAGGTGGGTTAATGGGACCAATGAAATCAAGTCCCCACTTTCCAAAAGGTTGTTCTACTTGAATTGTATGTAGAGGCAGGGCTACAAGCTTCTGCTTTCTTGCAAATACTAAACATTTATTACATTTTTTAAATCAAGCATGTGCATCCTTAAATAAATATGGCCAATAATATCCAACTCTCTTGATCTTTAGAGCTATAGTTCTTGGTGCAAAATGGCCTCCAAGGGGGCTATCATGAAACTCTTGTAGAATTTTATCAATTTTATCTGGTTCAATGCATCTAAGTAAAACTCCATGAAAATCTCTTTTATATAAAATTCCATCAATTATAACATAAGTGATGGCTTGAAGCCTATAATACCTTCTCTTTGACTTTTCCAAACTTTCAGAACAATCACTAGTATGTGTAAGGAAAGCTTAGGTGAGAAACAAACTCTCCTAACATCAAAAACTCAAGGAAGATTGCAGATATGTCTTTAAATTTTACAATTACAGTTCAATAAGACACATATGAAACGAATAACAGAAAAGAGAAATAACTCATGCACAATTGAACACTAGATTTATGTGGGAAAACCCTTATGGGAGAAAAACTCACCACACCAAGAAAATTCTCTTTGTATTACAGTAATGAAAATTACATATAGAGATCGAACTTCACTTTCTGATGTCAAAATAACAACAATATTCAATGACCAACCTTGTACAAAACATTAATCTCATGATGCTCTCAAACAATATACAATGAATTCACTCAGATCAACTCATGTTCAGTATTGAACATAAAATCCATCAAAAACGAACCCCACAACTTTCATATGTTACATATATCTCATCTTGTTCATGGTCTGTTGATCTTCACATAGGAACGGTCACAACTGTTCAACTTCCAATAGTTTACATTCCGCTTCTCTCATTGGCTCAGAAAACACCACATAGGATAGATGTTCGGTCAAAGAAGTTCAAATGGAATCACATGTTGGTGAGACACTAGGCCATGTCTCCCCGATGCCAAAATACCCGATCACATGGCTATCAAAAAGACTATCGCTATTGACAACACCCTGAGAAGTCATATCGAATTCACCAGTCTGTCAACGAGACATACACTCTGGACAAGAGTTCATACCGACCACAAACCCATCAGCCAAGAGTCTCTCTGATGACACCATCCACCAATGACACGTGTCCACTCGTGCATTTTCGGAGAATCAAGCTGGAATATAAAATATTCTCAACAAGACTCCTGGACATCCAAGTGGTCCCCACATCCGTCGGCTTGTTTAATCTCAGTCGTTTCCTGCTATCCCGCGATGGAACTTTGGTTGATCGCGATATCATGGGTGACTACCACATGTCTTAATCGGTAAAGCTGAAAGAATAAGGGAAGTACTTTTATCGATTGATCTCAACGGTTGCCTGTTATCTCATGATGAAGCATTGGTTGATCGTGATATCGCGGGTGACTATCACGTGTCTTAATCTGATGAAGCTGAAGAGAATCTATCAGTCGGGAAATTTCAAACCTTTCAAACTCTGTGACAAGTTTAGAAAAAAACATAGATGTCGCGATAATGAAGGATGTTGGTCTGTGAGAAAATTCTATAACTTCCAAACTCTGCGATACAGTTCCAAAGTCAACAACTTCAACAATTGACCGACAATGAGGACTTAATTCAAGGTAACTCCACCAAGTCTTAACATAGATACAAGCCAACAAGTTGAGACACCATATTCCAACAATCTCCCACTTGATGAAGACTTACTGGATTCCTCCAAACCCAAATTTAATGAAGGTCATGAGCTCCAAGGCCCATCGAATTGGAACACCACCTGTACTTCTTTGTGCTCACTGGTTTCATCAATGCATATTCAACATTTTCCAGAGTATCCACGTTTTCTAAAGAGACCTTTCCATTCTCCACCATATCTCATACAAAATGATACTACACATCAATACGTTTCGTCCTGACATGGAAAGTAGGATTTTTTTCCAAACAAATAACACTCTGAATGCCACAGTAAATTGTAATTTTCCCTACATCAAACCCAATGTTAGAACACAAATGTTTTAACCAGATTGCCTTCTTTACAGGCATGTGTTGCTGCCATGTAGTTTTCCTATGTGGTGGAAAAAGCGACTACAACCTGCCACTTACTCATCCAACTAACTGCACCACCATTCATCATGAAAATATATCCACTGGTGGATCTTTTGTTGTCAATGTCCCCTGCCCAATCAAAATCCACATAACCTCAAATACTGAGAATCCTCTGTGATTCAACCAAATTTCCATGGTAACACAAAGCATATTCTGAAGTTCCCTTCATATATCTAAACACTCTTTACACAACATCCCAATGTGTCCTTCTAGGATTTTCCATAAAACGACTAAGAACTCCCACTACTTGGGCAATGTTTGGCCTTGTACAGACCATTGCATACATTAAACTGCCAATTGCACTAGCATAAGGCACTCTGGTCATGTCCTCCGTCTCAGTAGGATATTTTGGATAGTCTTCAATAGATAGCTTCATTCCCTACAAAACTTGAACAACTAGCTACTTGTATTCATTCATACAAAATCTCTCCAAAACAGTATTAATATACTTACTCTGACTGAGCCAAATTTTTCTACTCTTCTTGTCCCTGGTTATTTCCATTCCTATAATATACTTGGCTGCACCAAGATCTTTCATTTCAAGCTTTGTAGACAATTGATATTTTAGATCAGAAATCATTAACTTACTATTGCCTATGAACAACATATCATCAACATAGAGAGCAATAATTAGAACATGATCATTTTTAGCTTTGAAGTATACACAATGATCAAATTTTTATCTTACAAATCCCAATTACAAAACAAACGTGTCAAACTTTTGGTACCACATTCTAGGTGATTGTTTTAATCCATACATAGATTTCTTCAACTTGCAAACCATATTTTCTTTACCTTTTTCCACAAAGTCCTCTGGCTGGGACATATAAATTTCTTCTTCAAGGTCACCATGAAGAAATGTTGTCTTCACATCCATCTGTTCAATCTCTAAGTCATACGATGTTGCAAGTGACAAAAGAAATCTGATAGATGTCAACTTAGCTACAGGAGAAAATATTTCTCTATAATCAATTCCCTCTACCTGGGAATAACCCTTCGCAACCAACCTCGCCTTATACTTTTCCACACTACCATCCAAACTTTTTTTCTTTTTAAATACCCATTTGCAGCCAATAGCTTTTTTTCCTTTAGGCAAGGGCACCAAACTCCAAGTATCATTATTTTCTAATGATGTCATTTCTTCATTCATGGCTTCCAACCAAGAGTTTGAGTCAGGCATTCTAAATGCCTCTTTCACAGTCCTAGGCTCATCAATGCTAGAAATTAAAGCATAGCCACAAGTAGAATCTAACATAGAAAACCCATACCTATCAAGTTTCTTTCTTTCATGTGTTGACCTCCTAACGGGCTGAGGCTAAGGTGGTTCTTCTTCTTCAGAACTCTCAGAACTACTTGAGCTCTCCTCAGTTTTAGGTACACTTTGAATTTTCAATTCCTCTTTATCTGGTGTCAGAGGAATTTCAACTACATCCTTTTTATCTTCTGATTTTGTCTCTGACTATAGATCCAAAGTAGAAGGCTTCAAATCATGAAAGATAACACTTTTGCTGTATAGAACCTTCTCCGTATCAGGATTCCAAAGCTTGTATCCTTTCATGTCGACACTATAGCCAATAAAAATACATTTAACAACCTTGTTCTCCAATTTAGATCTTTTCTCATTCAACACATATGCATATGCCTCACAACCAAATACACAAACGTGTCTCAAAGAGGGCTTCCTTCCAGACCATGCTTCCAAAGGTGTCTTCTCAACAAGAGTAGAATTAGGAGAATGATTTATCAAGTAACATGTTGTAGCCACTGCCTCAACCCAGAACTTCTCCTCCAAGCCAGCACTGCTCAACATACTTCGTGCTCTTTCCATCACTGTCATGTTGAACCTTTCTGCAACTCCATTTTGTTGTGGAGTGTAAGGTGTAGTTTTATGTCTTTTAATCCCATGATCTTTACAGTACCTTTCAAGCTCATCAGAACAAAACTCACCGCCATTATCAGTCCTTAAACATTTTATTTTCCTTGCAGTCTGATTTTCCACAAGGTTTTTAAATTCCTTAAAACAACTGAACACTTCTGATTTACTTTTCAAAAAATAAACAAATGCCCTTCTTGAATAATCATCAATGAACGATACATAGAATTTTGATTTAGACAAAGAAGGAACATTTACTAGACCAAAAAAATCTGAATGAATATAATCAAGTAAACCAGAAGATTTGTGAGGACTAAAGTAAAATGAAACACGATGTTGTTTACCATATATAAAATGTTCACAAAACTCGAATTCAAGGTTACAATCATCAAGCCCTTCAACCGGGTTTTTATTTTTCAAAGTTTTTAAACCTTTTTCACCAATGTGGCCAAGCCTATGATGCCAGAGCATTGTCTTTTCTACTAGAAGTTTAACTTCCATAGAGTTTTCACTATCAGGAACATTTCCCTTCTTTTCTCCATGAGTAGCTTTCTGTGAATTTACAAAGACACTATTGCATTACACAACATGTGCATCTAGCTTATACAAGGTACCAATACGAGCACCCCTTGCTAGCACCATTGAGCCTCTAGTCGCCTTGCAACCATTTCTAAAGAACGTGACTTGCACTCCAATATCATTCAGCTTACTAATAGAAAGTAGATTTTGAGCCAAACCTGGTATATGCATTACATCATTGATTCCCTTCACTCTTCCATCAAGGAACTAGATTCTGACTCTTCCACGTCCAACTATTTCTAGAGATGAATCGCTTTCCAAAAACACCTTTCCATCATCATATTTTTCATACTTAGTGAACTGGTCTCTATGAGATGTCATGTGGAAAGATGCTCCAGAATCAATCAGCCAGACATCATTTGATGCCTGTGTAGCCAAGGCCGCAATGAAGGCATCTACATCACTTTGAGAAGAATCATTGTTGGAAGAATTCTTCTTCTTCTTTTTCTCCTCTTTACAATCCTCTCGGACATGACCAGGTTGCCCACAATTCCAACACTTCACCTTGGAATTCTTTCCAGGAGACTTTGATCTCCCTTCTGATTTTGATTTGGACTTCTTGTCCTTCTTCTTGCCTTTTTCTTTCGATCTTCCTCAAACAACAAGAGCCTCCTTCACCATCTCTGAAGATTTTCTTCTCATCTCTTATGATAACAAAGAAGCAACAACATCTTCCATCTTAAAAGTGGGTGTTGTACTCCCAATAGCCATCACCAAGTGATCCCAAGAATCCAGAAAAGAACACAACAGTAGCATACAATGATCTTCATCAATCTTCACACCCACAGATGCTAACTGAGCAATCAACACGTTGAAAGCATTCAAATGATCAGTAACAGATGTTCCTTCCTACATTTTCAAAGAGTACAACTTCTTCCTCAAGAACAACTTATTTACCAAGGACTTGCCCTGATAAATAGCTCCCAGTCTTTTCCACAAAGAAGATGCAGTCTTTTCTTCATGAACATTTAGAAGAACAGAGTCTGCTAAACAGAGCCTTATCAGCCCCTTTGATTTTTGATTTGCAAGGTCCCAATCCTCTTGCTTCATTCCTGTAGGCTTCACTCTAGACACAACAAGCCAAAGATCACGGTCAACTAACAGATCTTCCATTTTAAGTTTCCACAACTCAAAATTGATGTCATTGAATTTCTCTATTTCAATCTTTCTTGACGTGCTTGCCATCTTAATCTGTAATTCGAATTACCAGACTTCTACAAGACTCCCTCTGAACAAAATTGACACAAAAAACCCAACGTACCCACAAGGATAACACAACTGGCCAGGCTCTGATACCACTTGTAAGGAAAGATTAGGTGCAGAACAAACTCTCCTAATGTCAAAAACTTAGGGAAGAATGCAAATATGTCTTTAAATTTTACAATTACAGTTCAATAAGACACACATGAAATGAATAATAGAAAAAGAGAAATAACTCATGCACAATTGAACACCAGATTTACGTGGGAAAACCCTTATGGGAGAAAAACCCACCACACCAAGAAAAGTCTCTTTGTATTACAGTAATGAAAATTACATACATAGATCAAACTTCACTTTCTGATGTCAAAATAACAACAACAATATTCACTGACCAACCTTGTACAAAACATTAATCTCACAATGCTCTCAGACAATATACAATGAATTCACTCAGATCAACTCATGTTCAGTATCGAATTGAAAATCCATCAAAATTGAACTGCACAAATTTCATCTGTTACGTATATCTCATCTTGTTCACAATTTGTTGATCTTCACATAGGGACGGTCACAACTGTTCAACTTCCAATGGTTTACATTCCGCTTCTCTCATTGGCTCAGAACACACCACATAGGATAGACGTTCAGTCAAAGAAGTTCAAATGGAATCGCATGTCGGTGAGACACAAGGCCATGTCTCCTTGATGCCAAAATACCCGATCACATGGCTATCAGCAAGACTATCGCTATTAGAAACACCCTGAGAATTCATATTGAATTCACTAGTCTGTTGGTGAGACATAGACTCTCGACAAGAGTTCATACCAACCACAAACCCATCAGCCAAGAGTCTCTCCGATGACACCATCCACCAATTACACGTGTCCACTCCTCATGCATTTCCATAGAATCAAGTTGGAATCTAAAATATTCTCAACGACACTCCCAGACCTCCAAGTGGTCCCCACATCCGTCATCTTGTTTAATCTCAGTCGTTCCCTGCTATCCTACGATGGCACTTTGGCTGATCGCAATATCATGGGCGACTACCACGTGTCTTAATCGGTAAAGCCAAAAGAATAAGGGAAGTACTTTGATCGATTGATCTCAACAGTTGCCTGCTATCCTAAGATGAAGCTTTGGCTGAATGCGATATCGTGAGTGACTGCCACATGTCTTAATATGATGAAGCCGAAGAGAATCTGTCAGTTGGGAAATTTCAAACCTTTCAAACTCCGCAACAAGTTTAGAAAAAAACACAGATGTCGTGACAACGAAGGACGTCGGTCTGTGAGAAAATTCTATAACTTCCAAACTCTACGATACGGTTCCATAGTTAACAACTCCACCAATCGACTAACAATGAGGACTTAATACAAGGTAACTTTGCCAAGTCTTAACATAGATACAAGCTAGAAAGTTGAGACACCATATTCCAATAGTATGTAAGTAATGGATCATTTGTTGAATCCAATTTGTAGGAGTTGGAACAACAGCTTGTTCCTTGTTATTGAGACCGTTGCAACTTGTTCATCAATTGCTTTGTTGTTTTCTTCATTACCTGCAAGATTCTCACATAGGCCTTTTCCTCTAACAAGCTTAGTGACCTTGATATCAATGTTATACTCCATTATTTTTTTAATCCATCTTGCTCTTTTATCATTGATATCTTTATTAAGCAAGAAATCCTTAACTATTGGATGGGCAACTTGTAGCTGAATTTTATTGTTTGAGAGAATATGGCTAAATTTCTTAAGGCTTCTTACTATAGATAGCACATGTTTTTCTACAAATGAGTATTTTACTTCATAATCATGGAGAACTTGGCTAAAGAAAGCCATGGGCTGCTCTATTCCTTCATTTTGCTAAGAAAGCATGGCTAAAATTATGTCAACACTCCCAAATGCATATAATATAAAACATTTATCAAAATTTGGGTTAATAAGTGTTGGGGCTTCTACAAGGGCCTCCTTGATTTCTTCAAAACTCTTTTTACCTCCCTTGGTTCATCTAAAAGGAATGTTATTTTTAAGCATAGTTGTAAGGGGCCACAATAATGTTGCAATGTTAGGTATGAACCTCCTTACAAAATTGATCCTACCTAGAAAGCTTTGCAAGCTTTTCTTATATGCAGCTAGAATAGCAGTGATCCTTTCTGGATCAATTGTGATATCGTTCTTACAAACAATATGTTTGAGAAGCTTCCCCTCATGGATTGAAAAAATGCTTTTTTTTGGGTTATATGAAACTCCATATTCTCTGCATCTTTCAAAGATCTTCCTTAGATGATCAAAATGTTCGTTAGCTTTCTTTAAAAATATAGTAATGTCATCTAAATAAACAAGTACAAACTTGTTAATGAGGCCTTGGAAAGCCAATTTCCATAGCTCTCTAGAAGGTTTCACTTGCATTAGACAATCCAAAGGGATTTTTTTTGTAAGCCATGACCCCACTTGGTAGTTAAGGTTGTTTTGAACTAGTCTTCCTCTTTTACTAAAATTTTATTGTACCTTGAATAACCATCCAAGAATGAGAACCTTTCTGAACCTGAAACAACTTTTAAAATATGTTCCATTGAAGGAAGTGGATAATGGTCTTTAAGAGAGGCTCTATTTGAATCACAAAAATCAACACAACCTAATCTCACCATTCTTCTTCCTAATAGGTACCAAGTTAGAAACCCAAGATGTATGCTTTATTGGAAAGATAATGTTACCTTCAATTAGTTTGTTTAACTCTGTTTTCATGAAATGCTCCAACTTTGGATTTAGAGGCCTTTGCTTCTACCTCGTTGGTTTTACTTTGAGCTCCAACTCAATGGTTTGTTGAGCTAACTCAAGGTTAAAACCTTTTAAATCTCCATACTCCCAAGCAAAAATATCACTAAATTCTTGGCAAAGTGAAATAAAATATTGTTGTTCCTCCTTGGTACATACCTTACCAAGCTTCAGGAGCTTGTCTCTGAATATCTCAATGGGTTTCTAGTGCTCCTATTTCATTGACATGTTGGATTTATCCTTTCTAACTTGATCATTAGTGTTAAAAATTGACTCTAAGGTTACCAAACCTTTAGGAAATTTATTATACTTCAATTGCAAGATCTGATTGTCATATTGCTACTCAATTTTTTGTTGGTTTCTAGCAGCAAATTCTGCTTCCTCCATCAAAAAATTAATAATTTTCTCATCACTTTCAAAATCCTTCCAACTAACATTGTTATCTGGTACAAATGGTCTCACAACCACTTTTGCATACTATTGTACCTCAAAATTATGTATATCAATTGGAATATCAAACTGGGATCCTATGGCAACAAGTTTATCAGCTTGTTTATTCTAATTTCTAGGAATAGACAATAGATTGAAAGCATCAAAATCCTTGATTAAATACCAAACTCTATGCTTATATAGCTTAAGCAAATAATTTTTTGTAATGTTTAGGTTTCTAACTTGATTTTCTATCAATTCAGAGTAACCAAAAACTTGCAAACACTTAATACCTTTCCTTCTGGCCCATTCTAGGCCATGAATAAGTGCCTCATATTCAGCAGTATTGTTTGAGCAACTAAAGGAAAAGCAAAGTGCTAAATAATACTTTTCTCCATGAGGTGAAATCAACATGGCTCCTCCAGCAGCACCCACCTTGCTCTTGAGCCATCAAAATACAGCTTCCAAAGCTAAATACCTTGTTGTTCAGGTTGTTTTTCATCTTTAACTAGGTTTGGAACAATTACACCACGCTCCTGAATCATGTAAATGCCTAATCCTACCTCATCCATGTGACTAAAAGGACCAACTTCATGATTCTCAGCTGCCCACTCATCTAAATTTATATTAAGTATTCCCTTAATAGGTATGATCTTTGGCTTGTGGTTTTTATTTTATGGTCACTCTAGTGCCATATCTAGTTCTTAAAAACATATGTGACCAATCTGATGATAAATATGCACCCAACATTGTAGTAAAGTACCTAGAAAGGAAAATGGCAAAGAAAGGTGGCAAATCAATGACATAAATATCCTATGGGATTGAGAATTTTGGATAAGCATGTAAAGTAAGGGGTGGACTTTTAATCACTCCAATAGATTTAATGGTTGTACCATCTAATTGGACTATTCCCTTTGACAATGACTCATAAGTCATTCCTAGCTTATCCACTACCTATTTAAGCATAACAGAGCTTCCTACTCTTGAATCAATCATGCGGTTGTGTACTATATTTTCACCAATGAATCAAACTGACATAAAAAGGAGGTGGTTTAACCTCTTGAGTTGACTGCTCATTCTTCATTTTAGAGTTGTTTACAAGCACAACTTTAGGCTGCTCTCTACTAGACTCATTAGAAATTAAAATCTTAGCCAAAGCCTCTTGCAATAAATCTTTTTTTGTAGGAATGTGCAATGCATCCAACATAGACAAGCTAATAGTGGTCTCTTTCATATGATCAACAATATTAAATGCAGGAGTGCTAACCTTTTGTTGTCCCTTAGAAAAAAACATCTTTTTGTGTTGGTAAAGGTTGTGATTGAACCTTAGGTTTCTTTTTACTAGTCACAGCTTGTCCCCTTGGAAAATATGATTATTTTGAGAAGTGGAAGGTTGAATCTAACTCTATGGGGTTATAGAAGTCTTATTTTTATCTTTACTAGTTTGTTGTTGATCTTTATCTACTTGTTGCTCCTTAGAAACAACTTGTTGTGTTAAGTCAAAAACCCTTTTCTTTGACCTTGTATTAGCTGCAATGAAGGTAGATGACTAATTTTTTCCTTGAACATGATTTACTCCACAAAATTCATTACCTTTCTAGTTCATCATGGCAACATCAAGATCATTATTTTGCGTTTGGGGAACTTATTGATCACTATTCTCCTTTGTTGTGTTTTTAGAAGCAGCATAGTGGCTATGTACCATAATATCTTGATTAACCACTCCATTCATGCATGTAGCCTGGTTATGAGGTTGATTACATGGATAGAAAGACACATAATCTTGTGCCATATTGTTTTGCACAGGTACAAGCTCTTTTGAAGAGTTAGCAACATTTGGATTATATGGCTGATTAGGCATAGCATTGAAATTTCTTCTCTTTCCTTGGTAATCAACTTGATAAGGTGGTCTATTTGCTTGGAATGATGCTTGATAAGGTCTAAAATTCTGACCTTGTTGTCTCTTAAGGCTCACTAAGTCATTGCTAACAATTTGCAACAATTTTTCCATTTCTTGTTAGTTACTCTTAAGCTCTTGTAAATCTGAATGTACTAGAACAACATTATTTTGGGTAGGTGCTTGATAACCTAAGGCTGGAACAATAGGTAATGGGGCAATAAGAGGCACTTGGATAGGAATTAGAGGCTGAATATTAGGAAAAATAGGAATGGGATACCTTGGCACAATTTTTCTAGCCTGAATAAGACAGTTCTTAGCTCTAATAGCAATATCAAATGCTTCTGGTAATGTTACTCCACCCATTGATTGAATCATTACATCAATATCACTATTTAATGCTCTAAGATAATACAAAAATGGATGATCAGGTGAAGGTCTTACCATTGCTAGGATTCTGTTCCAAGTTCTTTGAAATCAAAAATTGAAATTTATCTACTCCTATGGATCTCTTTTAATGGTCGTCATCTACTCAACAAGGGATATATGATCTGATTTTTTGAAAACTACCTATTCAATGCATCCCATAGCTCATCCTATGTTGTGATATAATTAATAAGCAATCCTCAAAACCATTGAAGTGAATTTTCCTTTTAATGATGTTTCTAGAATTATTAATGCCACATTATCTTGTGTAATGTGACGAACTCCACAAAGTTAAGCTACATCCCTTATATGCTCTATTAGTGTAGTGTGATCTTCACTAGTGAAAATGGGTAAAATTTTGAGTGCAACCATTGGTATATCATCATACTGTTGCAGATTCAATGGGCTTCCCCCATTGAATGGTACAAATGTACAAGCTCTGGCCATTGGAGCTACTTGAACTCTTGGATTTGGAACTTGAAGTATTAGCACAAGACATACCAGAAATAGTAATACAAAACTTGCATGCCTGAGACTAGGAGGTGTGGAATGAGATCTTGATGTTGAACATGATATAGATCTCCTTGTTGTTCTACCTCTTCTCTTAGGTGATGAAAGCTACAAGTATTTGAAAGGATCAACACTTCTTCTTGTCTGAATTCTTCTCATGTGTTGCTTTGATTAGATCTACATATAAAACCAAAAAATGGAGTCACCAAGTATGATTTTTCTCCTCAAAAGGCTATAAATAATATTGTTCATACCAAAACAACAACAATTAGGATCTTGATGTGGATTGAAAACTAGTTGATAGTCCCACCAGGCATGCCAAAAACTATTGTCATGGAGATTGCACCTAAATGCTAAGTTTAAATGTTTAGAAATATCATGAAACATGGAAATACCTTTGAGCTTGTGGATATACTCATAGTGAAGATGAATCTCCAGATTATGGGCTAGTTCCCTTTTGTTTTTCTAATGAATTGATTGTTTTTAAGGAAAAGGGATAAAAGGCTTTGAAATAAACAGATAAAATTGAATTTGGAAGTATGGTGATGCACCTAAATGATAATGATGATAAAACCTATAGACCGATTCACAACTATTCTCAAAAAAATTGTTTATACAATTTAGAAATGGCAATTTGATCATAAAAATGTTTCTAAAGAAGGCCAAACAACTTGTCTTCTCAGAAGGAAAATAATTTTTCAAAACTTGAAGAAATAAATGAATATAAGCACAACTTAAGACTTGTGATGTGATGTACAAATATGAGAAAGAAAAAATTATAGGTTTTGATGGCTAAAACACAATAATTTCATCAAATCATCCACAAAGACACTTTGCATAATTCTAAAGAGGAAAAATTGATAATTCTAAACAAAAATAGCAGGAAAATATTGCATAAAGACAAATAACATGTAACCAATAATCTACTACTCTATATTAATAATTGTGAAAAATAAGTTACAAGACCAATCTCTCTTTGCAAAATGCAAAGGAAAATAAGCAAGAACTAAGAAAAAGCATAAGTTTTTTCCAATTTATACAAAAGATGGCTCCAAAGTGCCAAGAGGTGGCACTAGTAGTCAATTGTAAGTGAAAATATCTCTCAAATATCTCTCCCACAAGGAAATATGAAAACCCTCAAAAAGAGGGGTCAAAATTGATGTAATTTGAGTAAAAATAGGCTCAAACTCACTGTCACAATCAATTTGACTAAAATTGACCCTAAAATCACTCCATCAACTAAAAATGAGACTCAAAAGCTCCTGTTGAACTCCACTTTTAACTATTGCATGATTTAAGGACTTTAAAGGTATTTTAGTTATCTCCACCTCCTAATTTTGCATGACTTTGGGATGAAGGTAATTAATTTGAATAAATAATAAAGTAATCGATTATGAGTTACTTTACTATTTGTTATGGATTTTCTCAACCTTTGCATTTTTATGAAAAATAATAAAGTAATTTATAAATTTTTACTTTATTATTTGTTTACATTATGCGTTTCATTTCAAAATTATGCAAAAATTGAGGGAGGAGTGAAGTCAATGCTTGATTTTGAAATCCATGCATTTCAAATGCATATAAGAAACTTTGCAAAAGTTATAAGGATAACCTTAATGCAAGTTAAGGTATTAGATGAAAGGTAAAGTTTGAAATAAAAATGAAAAAATACCCTAAAAGGGTTGGCTAAATGTAGGGTAAAGAAACCCTAATCAATATACTTGCGGCCATTTGCATTGTCATTTCATTTTGCATAGTTTTTCTGGAAACTTCATTCCTTTGCTGCCATGGGGTTGCTTTGTTGCCCTACTGCAAGGGTTTTCACTTGGAAATCGTAGAGAATCTAGCTAATAAGGGTTTCTAAGGTTGACCTCTTGTATTGGATACTTGAATCCTTTTTCTTTTTCTCATCTACAAGTGAGTTCTTCATCTTATTAGTTGATTCTGAGAGAGAAATAATAGCTTTCACTATGTTTTTCTTAATTTTTAGCTTCTATGTGATCTAAAACCCGCAACATTTCATCGTCATCTATTTTTGATGTGGGCTTCTTCATGTGCACATGGATTTCTTTGTCTTTCCAATATGCAATATTATTCACTGTATTGAGATTTTGACTGGGCTCAAAAGGAAAACAAAATAAATCACCCAGAACTCATGTTTACCTTGCTAGGGTTTTTGTGGCTATGGACTAAAAGCAACCTAAATTTTCTTGTGCTCCATTCTATGGCTTAGAGGCACTGAATTTGCATTTCTTGTAAACTTTTATTTTGCACATTTCCCTTCTCATTGGCCATGTTAGGGTTCTAAAACTCATGGCCTCCTCACAGTGTATGCATTTTTTTGTGCATAGATTTCATGGATTTTACTTGTGCTTACATTTCTCTTCGTGGAAAGATATGGTATTTGAATAAAAAATCTCAATTTGTATATGTTGTATGATACCTCTATCTATGTTCGCTACCATCTCTTATTCAATGATACCTGTAGTTTTTGGAGAAAAACATTCTCTATATTCCTTTGTTGTTACCTCAATACACAATAACCTTTGGCTATATATATTATATCTTTGTAGATGGAAAATTATCCTTTGTATTATATGCTATGCTTTCTTTGTATATTGACTTATTTACTATAAACAATGACTATCATAAATCTATTGTGTATGCTTGCAATGTCAAGGCATTATTTTAACACTAGATAGTTACCAGAATTTGCATTCTTTTGATGTCACTCCTGTAGATAATGACTGCAAATTGAATACATGTGCATTAATGATAGTAGCCTTTAGAATTTTGGGATCAACCCTTGTCAGAGCCACATTTCCTACGCATGTTGTGATGTCAAACAAGATGAATCATGAAATGATAAATGAACCTATACCCGCACATTGAACAAACAAATTAGATAAAACAATGTAGCTCAATGCTCTTCTTGATACATGTGACAATTGATAACTGATTTAATGCATCGTGAAGGAAGGTTATATTTTTTTTGGTAGGATATATGGTTAGAGTTTATATTTGGAGCTCTAACCAAAAAATTTCATCATAATGCAGGTACATCCGAAGATCAGGAGCAAGTAGGAGCTGGAGACAAAGAAGATCAACACAAGATTTTGCCATAGGAAATGATGGATTTTTTCCATGTGTTTTTCTTTATTTCATATCTTCAGATTTATGGATTTCCTTTATGTTGTGTTAAATCATTTATGCCCATGGTTTGTGTGGGACATTCAAACATTCTTTTCCTTTCTATGTATGGAGCAACAACATTTATGTAATTTTGTGTATACCTCCTTTGCAAAATGAATGAAAGACAACAATATCATGCAATTTATGTAATTTCTTTGTGTTTTAAAACATTTCATAGTAAAAATTGAATTCCATTTGAAAGCATCCCTATTGTGCAATGATTTAACTTAGCAGAAATGTTTGAATACCCTTCACTTTTAAACGCAACCAACTGTTTTATCTCTACCAAATTGAGTTGTGAGTGAAAATTGGTAACAAGGCTATCAGAGCAAGAGCTGAGGCTTGGATTATACAAATAGAAAAATACTTTGGGATTTGTAACCTTTATGAATAGACCAAGGCAACGTGGGCTACATATCAGCTCTCAGGTGAATTAGTGACTTGGTGGGATAATGAGAAGTTAGAACAAAATATTATGCTTGTTGAGATCACTTGGGAACTCTTCCTCCAAGATTTTAGGAAGAGATGGTTACTACAGCTTCTCTTTGACAAGAAAGTGAGAATTTTAGAACTTAGCCCAAGGGAATATGACTGTGATTTAGTATTGGGAAAATTTCACCAACCTGTTGAAGTATGTGCCTTAGTATTAGGGGGATGGCCAGTTCCATATCCAAAAATTTATAATGGGACTCAGACCTCACATAGGAGCTGAAGTGAATATGCATGAACCTCAAACCATGAATGAAGTTTTCCAAAAATCCACCAAACAAGAACAAAAGCTGCAGTAGCTATCTAATCTTTGTAACGATTCAAATTCTAAGTCGCGGTATGGTAAAAAGAAGTTTCATAAAGGAGAAAAGAGTCACCATATCCGTAATCTCAAGAGGGGAAGTGAATCGTGGGAGAAGGGTGAAGATGGTAATGGTGGAAAGAAAAAGAAAGCAAACAAAAGCGAGGGTAAGGATGACCATAAGCAAAAAGGATTTAGAGAGGACAAGCCTGGAGGTCGTAAAGGGCCTTGTGATGGATGTTATACTTGTGGAGGTGATCATTATGCCTCAAATTTTCATAAATGGTCGAAGTCACAGAAGGAAGGAAGCTATCAACAAACTCAATATCACTAGATCCACGCTGTAGTGGACAATAGGAAAGTAGATTATCAAGCTTCACCAATTCAGTTGACAGCTAAGCTCTAAGGCCAATCTATCTCTATCTTAATTGATACTGGAGCTACTGAATGTTTTATTGATCCTAGAATAATACCCAAGATACCTGTTTGACCTAGATACATGGAAAATTCATGGAAAACCTAGTATGGTAATCAAGTAGAGTGGAGGGTAAACACCTGTCTCTTTTGTAGTGAGTTAGAGCTTTCAACCTTTCAATTTCAGGTCAACTTGTATGTGGCAATTTTAGGCTCATATGATGTATTTTTTGGAATAAAAATGTTAACTGAGCATAGGACTATAATGAATTGTGAGGATAAGGTGATCAAATTTTTGGATGATTATGTGAATCCAGTTGAGGTATGTGGAATGCAGAGACCCTTTGAGCTTAGATATATTTCTGTGATGTAGGTCAAGAAGGCTCATCGAAAGGGGTGGGCAATTTATGCACTACATGTTAGTAATCTTGATAGGAAGGAGTTGTATTTAGATGACTATCCTATTCTCAAGGAGTTCCAAGATGTGTTCCCTGATGAACTTACGGAGTTGCCTCCAAAGTGGGAATTCAATTTTTCTATTGATTTAGTTCTATGAGTTGAGCCTCAATCCAAGGCACCTTATCAGATGACCACCACAGAAATTTATGAGTTGAAAGCCCATCTAATGGAATTTTTAGATAAGGGACTTATAAGTTCCAGTGTGTCTCCTTAGAGAGTGGTGGTTATTTTTGTGAAAAAGGATGGAACCTTGCATTTGTGTATAGATTATCGGATGTTGAACAAGGTTACCATCAAGAATCGGTATCAACTTGTGAGAATTGATGAACTATTT
Organism: Sequoia sempervirens; assembly: GCA_007258455.2. Classification (NCBI taxonomy): domain Eukaryota; kingdom Viridiplantae; phylum Streptophyta; class Pinopsida; order Cupressales; family Cupressaceae; genus Sequoia; species Sequoia sempervirens. The sequence goes on from VDFB02000007.1 coordinate 81,344,031, forward strand.
GATCAAATGAAGGGAGCGATGATGTTCTCCAAGATTGATCTTAGGTCAAGGTACCATCAATTGAGGATTAAGGAAGAATATATTCTGAAGACTACATTTAGAACTTGGTATGGACATTATGAGCTCATAGTGGTACCTTTCGGTTTAACTAATGCACCATCAACCTTTATGAGCCTTATGAATAGTGTATTCAAAGACTACTTGGACGAATTTGTTATGATCTTTATTGATGACATCCTAGTCTACTCAAGGACTATCAAAGAGCATGATATACACTTAAGGATAGTTTTGCAACGATTGAGAGAAAGGAAACTCTTTGGGAATTTTTCTAAGTGTTCATTATATTAGGACAAAGTGCACTATTTGGGCCATATCATTTTAGTTGAAGGAGTCTCTGTAGACCTCGAGAAGATCAAGGTGATTATGGAATGGCTAGTGCCTCAGAATGTGTCAGAAGTCCATAGCTTCATGGACCTCACAAGATACTATAGGAAGTTTGTGCAAGGGTTCTCCCAGGTTGCATCTCCTATTACCTCACTCCAAAGGAAGGGAACATGGCTTGAATGGAACAAGAAATGTGATCAAGAATTCCAACTACTGAAGGAGAAGCTCATGACAACACCAATGCTAACAATCCTTAATCCTAATGGGGGATTCACAGTAATTGCAGATGTTTCAGGAGAGGGATTGGGAATGGTATTAATGCAAGATAGACAAGTGGTAGTGTATGAATCAAGGAAGCTCAAGTAGCACAAAGTGAACTACGTGGCTCATGATTTGGAATTGGTGGCCATATTTCATGCCTTATAGATGTGGAGGAATTATCTTTTGGGAAAGCCATTTGAACTCAGAAAAGAACACTTGGGGTTGAGATACATATTCACCTAGCCAAATCTTAATGCATGGTAGAGAAGGTGGTTAGAATTCCTTAGCGAGTATGACTTTGGAATTGAATACATAAAAGGAAAAGAGAACAGAGTGGTTGATGCTCTTAGTAGACGAAGATGTATGACAACCATGATCTCAACAAGGTATAACTTGAGATAGCAAGCAATTCAGAATCTGCCAGGGGATGAGCACTATGAGAGAGTGAAGAGCGCCCTAGCAGAAAATCCTTTGGATCATCGGTTGGATGGGTATGAGATCTAACTGGATGGTATTTTGAGATATCAGGGAAGAATGTGTATACTAGGAAAAAAAATTTCAAAGAAGTTCACAATGCACCTTATTTAGGACACCCCAGAGTATCCAAGACAATCCCAGAGTTGACTATATTTTTGGCCTAAACTCAAGAAGGATGGAGTGGAGTACATAGCTAGATGCTTGGAGTGCCAACAAGTCAAGGTTGAACATGCACATCCACCTGGGTTATTATATCCTCATGACATACGTGAGTATAAATGGAAAGTGATCAATATGGATTTTGTACAAGGGTTGTTGTTGAGCAAGAATAAGCATGATATTATTTTGGTCGTGATTAACAAGTTGACTAAGGTTGTGCACTTCATTCTAGCAAACCTTAAGGATGGATCGTTGACCTTGGCCAAGAAATTTGTCTAGGAGATATTTTTCTTACATGGAGTGCCAAAGAATATCATTTTTGATAGGGACATGTAGGTGACCTCAAGGTTTTGGACGACCTTGAATTCTACATTTGGGACCAAACTGAATTTTAGCTTAACTTATCATCCTCAAAATGACAAGAAGACAAAGATGGTGAATTAGGTAGTTAAATATCTCCTCTGAATGTATTGTATGGACTAACAGTATAGATGGGAAGAATATTTTCCTTTGGTAGAGTTTTCTTGTAACAACTATCATACATCATTAAGCATGACACCATTTGAAGCCTTGTATGGGTGGAAGTGTCATACCCCCATCAATTGGGATAAATTGGAGGATAGGATCATAGTAGGACTTGAAATGCTTCAGGAAATGGAAGAAAAAATAAGGGTCATCAAGAGTATATTGAAAAAGGCAGCAGACCAATAGAAGAGTTATGCCAACAAGAACCAAACTCTTAGATAGTTCGCAATAGGGGACAACGTTTTCTTGAGAGTTAAACGTCATGAAAGTTCTATTGCTTTTGTAAATTGTTCCAAGTTGGCCCCAAGATATGTGGGACCATTTGAAGTCTTGGAAGTGATTAACCCAGTTGCTTATAGAATAGCTCTACCACCTGCTCTGGCTCAACTTCATAATGTGTTTCATGTTTCTTTACTTAAGCCATATCATCCTGATGTGACTCATGTAATTGGTTGGAAATCCTTATAGGTATAGGATCCAAGAGTGGTGCTAGTGGATCCCATTAGAATCCTAGATAGACACAATGTTAAGTTGTAAAGCAGAGATATTTCTTAGTTTAAGGTCCAATGGGACTAGTACTCAGAGGACAGTGTTGCTTGGGAGGATGCAGAAGAAATAGAACACTCCTTTCCACATTTGCTTTCTTGAAAAAGAAACTCAATAATTTTGTTTGAATTTTTTTGGATTGAGATATTATGATATTTCATGCTTTAAAATTATGATGTTGAAATAGACATTATTTTTTGATGTGATGTTGAAATAGACATTTATTCTTGATGTGATGTTGAAATAGACATATATTTTTGATGTGATGTTGAAATAGACATATATTTTTGATGAGATTTTGAAATAGACATGAATGTTCAAAATTTGATATGTTCTTTTATTCGACTTACGAGACATCGGGACGATGTCTCTTCCAAGAGGAGAAGCATGTCATAACCCAATTTTATTCCATATTTATCATAATATGGTAAATTAAATTATTGAAGAAATTCAATTAAATATTAAATGGACATCCTGAAATATTCAAAAATTGAATGAAAGAAGTTGACTGATGTTGACTCTGTGAACTTTTGAAAATTATTTTATAAGTTACCAAAAATTGAATGTTATTGATCAATTTGCAAGTGCAAGTGTGTGCAGTTGTAGGGTGACAAGTCGAAGGATGAGAAAACAGTTGAAGTAGGATTGTTTAGCCAAATCGAATGGTAAGCCAATTGGAAGCTGGGTGCACACACCACAAATGGCATGATGAATTGCATTTGAATTAAATCGCATATATAAGAGAAAAAAAATTCTAAGTCAAATTGTCTCTGTTATTGAAAGCAATGGCTTGTAGACTAAATTTGTCTACTCAAACTCTATGTTTTGTAGAAAACGAATGAAAGAATTGAAAAGAATGATTAAAAAGGATAAAAGATTTCATTATGTGAAAAGTAAGTGAAATAAATTCTTTTATTTTTTTTACATGGATGCTCAAGATCAAATTAAAGTTCCTTACTCAATTTTTTTAAAAATAAAAATTATGAATGACATATGGAACTTATAAATTCTCCAAAACAAACCATTTATATAAGAATGTATGCATACATACATACATACATACATATGTATGTATGTAAAGAAATGAAAATACATACATATGTATATATATATATATACATATAATTGAAAGGAAGAATGAGCATATAAATACCAATAGGTATATATATATATATATATATATTCATATACATATATATCAATATGTATTCATATTCTCATAAAAATTTAAATTGATAACTGATAGGATTCTAATATCATATTTTTGAAAATCAAATAAGATTGTAGAGGATGTAGTCCACCACAAAATTAATAGAAATATTCAAACAAGTAGTGGCTGGTGGTAAGGAAAAAATGTCTTCGCTAGAGGAATGCAAAAAGAAGACGTTGTTTCCATTTTGAATACATAGGTGGTGGGAAAAAAAGCATAGCAAAGAAGTTGTTTGTTGGGAAGGAAAAAGCAGAGAGAGCTCGTGGGTGAGGGGAAAATCAAGAGACAAACTCACACAAAGCTTGATTTCTGAGGTAATATGATCACTTAAGAAAGAAAACTAGATTTTATTCTGTCATTTTCCTCATTGTAGAATGGTATTCTTCCATTTTTATGTGTCAATTTCATCTTTAAAATAATAAGTTGCATTCTTGATGAATAACCATAGCCTTGAGCCGAATTGCATGGTGTTGACCATTGTTGTTTCACTTGACTTGTGGTTGTATTGTATGAGCTTTATGTAGAAGCCTTACGGTTAGCTCTCTGAGCTAAGCTGAGCCTTAGATTATTAAGTTAATATTTTTCTTAAGGTCACACTCTCATGCAATCCATTCGATGGCTAATCAAAATCTCTATTTTGTTCACTATATTTTATGATGAATAAAAATTATTGAGGATCAATCAATGATCCCCTAAAAGAGGGTTTCAGCCCTGCGATTTGTTTTAAAAATTTTTGTATCCACCTTATTAGCTAGACGAGGCTCAAAGAGCTTCAAAGCTTTAGCCATTATCTATATCTACATTTAAATGCTTAGCCTATGATGGCTATCAAAATTTATTTTGATGACTATGTGTTTGTTGATATTAATCTTTTGTGAAGGATCAACTATGATCTTGGGGAGGGTAAGAGAGCCATCTGTATTTTTCATTTCCTTTGTATTTTATCTAATTCTTGTTATTGAATGGGACAATAATAGATAAGGGCTTTGTCGAATATTTCTTAAGCCTTGCAAATGTATGTAGGTTATTATTTAGTGAAAATCAACCTTGTTTGATAAGAATGATGGCATGAATCCATGTTTGGGATATAGAAAAAGTCTGCATGAGAATATTTCTGCATGCATGGTATAAAATAGTAAGCCCACATGGGAAATTTAAAATATATCATTGATGCTTAGAAAGGAGAAACTCAACCATTGGGATTGGTTAACCCAAAGCAACTGTAGTCTGTTGTTGCAGCCTAAAAGGCATGAGTATTGATTGAACTTGAAGTTTTTATGCTTTCTTTGACTAAAAAAAATTACTCAAATATTTATTCGAAAAAACATGTCGAATATAGTTCTTTATAATATTAAGTGGCTCATCAAATTTTTCAGTGATGCAAGTGTTCAGAATTTGAAAAATAGACATTATGTCCTTATGTATGAAACATGGCAATTTGATTTGATTATTTTTAGTACATTGTGGAAGAACCCATTCTGTTTTAAATAGTGAAAAAATACTTGTAAAGTGATCATTTCACATGTAAATAGCTTGAGATATGCAAATAGAGTAAATGATAATATTTGACTTTAAATGTAACTTTTTAGTTTGAAATAGTATTGTGTTGATGTAAACAATGGATATTATTTTGCAAACAACTTCGTTCTGTTAAAAAGTTACCTTTATAGCTGAAAACAACTTGCTTTATAACTGTTTAGTATAAAAAATAACTTGTTTAGTTCAAACAATGAATGTACATATGTGAACAACTTGCTTTATAATTGTTTAGTAGGAAACAGTACTTGTTCTATTCAAACAACGAATGTACAAATGTAAACAACTTGCTTCACAATTGTTTAGTAGGAAACAATACTTGTTTTGCTTAAACAATGAATCTCTCTATGTAAAAAACAAAGTTAGAGTATCATAGTTGTGAGAATGCAATAACAATATGTGTGAAAATGTTAGCATAGACTTGTTTGGATTGTTTATTTTTGACAAGAAATGTCAAGGGAATACTATTTTAAGATTGCAAATTTGAATTTTATAATTATTTTAGAATGTATGCACAAATTTTAAACATAAGTAGGCACACATATGTGTATGCACATAGACTTCATCTATGTACATACACATACTTGTGACATACATTCTTTTGTTTTTCGTACATTTTTAAAAGGAAAATGCTTAAGATGATAAGTAGAAAATAGTCATAAGAATGATATGACTGATTGTTGAATTACTCTATGAATCATAAATCTAATTTCTATTTAGAGTATAAATTAGTATTTTGTTTCTTCTTTTGAAGACATTTGTGAAAGAATATTTTAAATACTTGAACAAAACAATGATACCTTAGTTGAATAGAGCACCTACGGGTAGATGTTGTTAGAGGGTAGATAACTGTTATGAGATGTATAGTAGAAAGTTACCTTATGGGATGGGTGCCAAAATGGATTTCATAGAGTATAGGTTTGCTTTACCAGAACCTATTATTTGTTGTTGTTGCAACACATTTATTATGCTTAGCTAAGCAAAATAGTTCATTATGTATTTATGAACTCTATGATCTCACTCTTTTCCATTCCTAGCATAGATCTTGCACTTTATTTTCTAACTTGTAGATAGAAATTGCATGTTGATGTATGGGCACGCACCTGATTCCACCTTTCAAATTTTTCTCTTGCTAAATTTTCCATGCAAGGTCAAGTATTCTTGAATTTAGAAGAATACCGGGGAAGCGTAAGCTTCATGGTTGGGCAGTAAAGAGCTTCAACAATGTTTTCATCCACCAGTAGAGGCGAGCATCAAAGAAGAACCTTAGTTGTGCACAAGACTATTTTAGTCTAAGATGTATCTTTATGCAATCCATTCATGTATTTGATGTAAAGTGTACATTGTATTGATTTCGTGGCCTTGAGAGCCAAGTCAAACCTGATATTGTAATTTGAATTTTTAAGTGAATATAAGAATCTTTGACTCATTTTAAATGGACATGTGTAACTATGATTGACTTTAGCCACTAGTTATGCCTTTTTAATTTGGAGTATATTCATGTGTCATTTACAATAATATTAATTAAGTAATAATTTTGAATGGGTTATTACACAATCAAAGTATATCAAGGAAATGTTGAAGAATTTTAGAATGAAAGATTCTAAATTGGTATGTACCTATATGGTTGTTGGTTGCAAGCTTAGAAAGAATGATGAATTTCCTAAGGCTAATCAAAGAAAGTATAGATCAATGATTGGAGGATTGCTATTTCTAACTACTACTAGACCGAATACCATGCATGTAGTTTTTCTTGTGGCTAGATTTCAAGAATATCCTAGAGAGTCGCATGTTGTAGTAGTGAAGAGGATATTCAAATCCTTGAAGGGAACTCTAGATCATGAATTTTGGTATCCAAATGATATTGACTTTACTTTGAGTGCTTACACAGATGTAGATTGGGCTGGTTGTGTAGATGACAAGAAAATTACAAGTGGTTGTGCATTTTTTCTTGGATACAAATCGGTGTCATGGCTAAGAAAGAAATAAGATTCAATATCTTTATCTATTGTAGAAGAAAAATATATTGTAGTAAGATCATGCTGCACACAAGTTTTGTAGATGAGGAAAATATTAAAGGATATCAAAGTGGTGTATGATAAACCAATTCCTATCTTCTGTGATAATACAAGTGTTATCAATATATTAAAGAATCCAGTAATGTATTCAAGGAAAAAGCATATCGCAATTCGGTATCACTTTTTGAGAGAGAAGGTTGTAGAAAATGAAGCGAAGCTTGAATATGTGCCTACAAAGGATCGAGTTGTTGATATATTTACTAAGGCTCTTCCTAAGGATACTTTTGAGTATCTCTAAGAGAATTTATGGGTTATTTCCCCTCCTTTGAACTAGATGCAGAAGGAGATGCATCAGTCCAGTGGATCTCAAGATTCATTCTTTGTTTTGGACTGATGTTTGTGGCTACCTCTCAAGGGGAGTAGGTAGTAGCATTATTGGTTGTTACAGTAAGGATGAGTGAGAGTTATCATTATGCAGTGGTTGTTGATTGATGTGGTTTGGTGTGTGCTCCTAAGGGGTAGTATGTTGAGCAATAAAGGAAAGGGAGTTGCAAAGCAATGGTAAAAAGTATGATTAATGTCAAAGGGGGAGAATGAATGATGCAAATATTTTGTCCTTTTCCATTGATGTCAAAGGGGGAGAAAGAGCAATATGAAAAATGTTCAAGGGAGAGAGAAAGTAAATTGTGTAAGGGGGATAAACTAAAAAAATAATGAGTTGGTATGAAGAAAAGTATTGAGGATTAAATTTGTTGATGGTTTTTCACATTATATGTTGTCATCAATGATAAAGAGGGAGATTGTCACAAGTATGAGTTGTTGGTGTTGTCATTGATGTCAACAAGCTTTGGTGTTGTCATTGATGTCAAAGGAGTTTTTTTCAAGGATGTATAGTTGGTGTTGGGTTAATGTTGTCCCTAATGATGCTTTGGTTAGTTTCATTATTTTGTCATTAGTAAGTTATTGATGTCAATCTCTAGTGTTGCTTTGATAAGATTCTTTCTATGGATGTATGGTTCAGTTTCTATGTTTCAGTCGACTTGGTGGTGATGAGAAAGTACTAAAGATGTTGATGATATGCTTGTCGCTCTTGGTTTCCAAGTGATTTTGAGAAAATTGAATAAAAAGAGGAAACAATGTGTTGTAGTGATGTTTTGTGTTGCAGAGTAGCATTCTGGTTTGGCTCCACATTTCTTCTATGTTGAAGATCTACTTGGGTGGTTTGGATATGTTGATCATAGGCATTCAGAGGTATTACATCCAAAATTTGGTGTGATGGATTGTTGCGTAGAGAAAGGTGTGCTCACTAGTGTGTGAACTGTGTATTGCAGAGATGTTTTAGAGAAATATTTTTGCTTTGTATTTATTTGCAGAGTGGTTTTTGGTCTTATGGATTTGGAAGTATGTTGATAGTGTTTGTATCATTCTTCAATTTTTTTTTGAGGTTTGGTGCTTCAAAAGTCAGTTTCTTGAGTTGTGTATGGTAGAACTATTTGAGTGTACTGGGTGCGTATATTCTTCAAGTGAAAGTTGTTGAGAAGGAATTTTTTGGATTTTAGGGTGTTTATGGAATGATCTAGATCATGTTTAAGTGTTATGTGGTGTCCGCAAGTCATCTTTGTATTTGAGGAAGTGTGTACTTAATTGTTTAATGATGTTAACATAGGTTCAATTGACCTTGGGTGTTTACACTAATTGTGAAGCTATTTTGATGTTTGTGGAAGTGTGGCATAACATGTATGGTGGATTTAGGTCCTAGCTAAAGTGTGTTGTAGTCCACCTTCATTCCTTTTCACCGTGGGAATGTTTTGGTGCTGACCTAATTTAAATTTACATAGTTGAGGTACATAGCCAACCTTGGAGAATTTTTTCAAGGTTGAAGATAGTATAAATAAGTATTGAGTTGCTGAAATATGTGAATATAGATGAGTATGATGTGAATGTGAATTTCAGAGTTATAGAGTAAAAATTTGTAAAGTGTGGTGTGAGCTTTCATGTGTTAGATTACTAAATTTAGTCATCAAAAGGTGTCTACAATTCTTCAAAAAGATTGTGAAAGTGTTGGTGATGATGTGGTGGATCTTTCAATTGCATTGAGATTGATTTCTCATTGTAAGACTCTTCTCTATCTTCTTTTATATTCTAGTAGTGATCCTTTCTTTCTTCTAGGCAATGAGCCCTCTAATAGTGAGCCCTATCATATTCAGTGTTGATATTAATTTATATTGTGAGCTAATCCTCATCATGGTTTTTCTAATCTTGGGTTTCCCATGTTAATTTGGTGTTTCTTTATGTATTGTGTTGATTTGGTTTTGTTTCTGTTATCTACCTTCATGATTAATCATTCTAACTAATTAAGGGTTAATTGGATTAATTTGGATTTGAATGTTTGTGAGGGTTTTGAATTTTTAAGGTACAACTGATTCACTTCCCCTCTCTTAGTTGTCATGTGCATTCAACAATACCACCTTGTGACCTTAGTGATATTTTCAGCTATCTTCTTCGCAATCTTGGGTAACACTTGTCACCCATAACCCTCATGCTATAGGTCGTTTCCAATGAACTCTCTTGATATAATGGTTAGCTCTAGTTATCATTACCTGCATAGTAGGGTAACTACCTGTGCAATCGTTACTATATCAAATATTGGATAGTCCCTAGCAATCCACCTTTGTGAACTAGGTGAATGCCAACTAATCTAAAATATACAATAATAGCTCTAGGCATCTACCATTGGCATGATCCAATGAAAACCTACTAACTATTACTCTATCATAATCGGGGTGGCTTGATATATTCACCTTCATGAACTCAATAAATGTTGACTAATCCCTAGCAGTAGCCTAGACATCAATTATTACATGGTCCAATGACTACATGTCACTACTAAAATACCCTACAGGTTCACACTTGGGTGGGTCATACATAACAAGATTCATAGTATTGGTCAGGTGACCTAGATAAATATATCAAAATCAAAATATGTAAGAGCCTATCCATGGAGTCTTACATGTCTGGATTTGAATTACATAAACACAAAAAAATTACATTGTACCAACACAAGATGGCTTGCATTCAACATGTTCACATAAGAAAATATCGACTATAAGGTAGTCAATCTCTTACTTCATTTTTCCTTCTATATAAAATCATATTATGTATTAAGTACAGGTTAGTAGGTTTCCGTATCTGGTCCATAACCATCTAATACCCATTTTAGCCTCAAACTGAATCCTACAATTAAGAGAGAAGGTCAAACCAATTAGGAACAACCCCAACCCTTGGAGTTATCCCCCTAAACCCTCCCTCTAAGGACTTGAGGTCACATGGGCATCCTTCGCCCAAGGATCGCCTATGTACCTCCTTCCAAATGGATCAAATTCACACCTAGTTCTCCTTACAAGGTCTCTCAAGGATGTCTACACATAGGTTCCTATATATCCAGGGGTGCATAACACTGAAATACCATTACTCAAGAAGGCTTATTAAATCTTAGTCAAGAATATTATTTTTTCCTTCCAATCTCACCAAGGTTTATCTTATTGGCATAAGGGTTGGGTTTATTACTCAACATAAAATTACCTTGGCTCGCACAAACCCATTAGGTTAAATGAAGAGTTAGATTAGTTCATTATAGCCTAATCATAGTTTCCACAGCTAAATGATGCCAATATTGTTGATTCCAAAATAAATTAGTGTTATCTTATTACACCATGATATTAATAAGTTGACTTTCAATTATAATTTATATTAAACTTCATTAACCTTATTACCCACTTGTGATATCAAAGGCTTTTGAGTGAGGGTCAAGTATAACTTACCTTTTTCTAATTTTTGTCACACAATAGTAATCAAGGATATAATAGTCTTAAGGACATGTACACCCAACTTTTCATGCTTAGTTGACCATGATTATTATGTCTAATAATTTCTCGACTTGAAAAGTTTACTATTCGTGCATATACCTAAATGTAGGAGAACACAACCATTCAAAGTTTCCCTCAAGGAATGAAATACTACATTTATTACCAACATATATGATAATTACCTATCATCTCATGTTAATACTAATAAGTTATGGAGTTGAAAATGTATATATATTTAACTCAACCAACCCAAATTTCCCCTTATATTCAATTTATCAAATAAAAGTCAAGTTGACTATCTCCTAATATCGAAATTGGCTAACACTATCAAAACCAATTTGTACATAAGAATATAAATAATATCATAATCAACATAAGTTGAACTTATTCAAACACAAGACATAAGTAATAAAAATGTGATTTTTATGTAGTAATTATGCAAGGCTTCAAATGGCTCTATGGGGATGTCTTACTACAACATGGTTCAACAATATCAATATCATAATCATAAAATACTATGACATTTTCTAGAAGGATCTTAATTATAGTTTAATCTTGCTTATAGCATGAACAACTCTCAATTAGAACCAAACTAAGTCTATCAAATTTTTGTATGAGGATGATCACTTCTCATAACAATAATAGCATTTGTAACCTTCTAGTTTTGTTTTTAGTGGGGTCTAACCCAATATTTTCATTATATTTTTGTTTATACTTTCCACTCATGAATAAATATAATCTCAATGGGTAGTAATAATTGGTTTCACATAGTAGCAATAAGTGTTCCAATCCACCCTATATAAGCATATTTCAATGTTCATTAGACATAAAAACATCAGAAAATTACAACTCTTTTGAATTCCCCCATCTTGCAACTAGCGAGCAACTAGATACAACAATATAGATGCAAGGTATTTAAAATAAAAAAAACACCCTCATATTGTATTTCCTACTAAGGGTATGTTCTATTGAATAATCACCAAAATATATAGCATTCACAACTAATTGATAAAGTCACCTTTTATCAAATTCATCATTGTATACAATGCTCTTTAATATATATGATTTCCAAATACAAGAACTAATGTTTGAAACTTCATCCATATATCTTATGCTCTAATTTATGAAACAAGATTTTGTAGCACACTATATATGTTTAAAGATGTTAATATTTATTTTTTGTTGAGACATTATTACCACAGAGATCCTAGTGGGTCATTTATGTAAAATTTATATGTGGTCTTGGTCCATGCATGTTGAGGGTGGGAAAATTGAGATGTAGTTTCTTGGTCAAGGACCTTGATATTTATGGTGATCAAGTCATGGGTTTGCATTTAGTATGTATTGGAAGTAATTCCATATATAGAATCTAAGAGAGATAACAAGGACTATAATGATCTATAATTGCAGGTTACCTCTGAGGAGTTTAACATAAGCTCCTTCCCAGTGTTTTGTTGGTTTCTCTAGTGTGACAATTGCTGCCACAGGAGATTCTCCATAGACCCAAGTTATTGTCCTAGTAAAAGATCCTTGGAGCCCACATTTCCTTGAAAAATTTCCAAAAAAAAATGAAGAAGAAAACTAGAGAGTGTGGTATTGCTAATTTTGACAACACAAAAGGCGACAAAGAGATGGATCTCGTAAGTGCTCTCTTGGAGAATACCTCACCTATGGCCACCCTAACTACTAATTCAAATGCACCATAGACACAAAGAAAAGATATAAATAACCCTCATGACCAGCAAACCCAAAAATCGTGTGATCCCTACCCTGAAGGTAAAAAAATCTCATTCCAGTTACCTAATGAAGTTATTGAAATTATTTTAGACTATAGAGCCAAAACAATTATTCTTTTTTTTGAAAGGCATTGCATCCATAAAAGAATTATTTAAATGGGAATGTAATAATTGGGAGTTAAAGGGTTGGGCCATAGAATCATTTAAAGGTCTTGGCTAGGGATATATCTTAGGCATGTTTATTGAACCAAATCATGATCATGTTGCTTTACAATATGGATCATGGATCATTTACAATCAAACATGTTACCTACAAGCTTGGGACCTTGACTTTCATCTTGAAGGCATAAACAAGTCAAAATACCCCATGTGGGTTGAATTCCCATTCCTTAATCTAGATTTTTTCTGTTTTCTACAATATATTGCATCCCAATTGGGGAGGGTACTTTGGTACAAACAACATTTTGACAAATGGGCTAGCCTATGTGCACATCCTTGAGTTTGTATTGAAATGGATCTAACCCATACTCTTCCAAATTCTATCAAGTTAGTTGGTTCCATATTTAAATTTGACCAATGAATCACCTACCTTAACAAACGTAATGCTTGTTTTTACAGTCGTAGGGAGAGCCACCTAATCCGAGCTTGTCCTTTCCAAAAACCAGTACCAATCCAATCACCTCCAACCATCTCACACCACAAATCCACTTCTACTAACATTGAATTCCTAAATTCCTCTTCTCCCAAACCTCCTCCTCTTGGCAATAACCCATCCTCCCCTAATCTGCCCCTTCCACCATATGTCCCTTCTTCCCCCCACTAGGCATCCTATCCCCTTGAATCCACATCCTTCAAAGATGCGGTGGTTGAGTATAAACAATAGGTTGAAATTGAAAATATGGTTTCTAAAAAGAAACTCATTGACTTTGAACTAACTCCTTCCAAATGACAAGACTTCCCTCCCAATCTAGTAGCCCCATTAAAAATTAGACCCTTTTTTCATCTCAAGAGTTTTCTCATCAAGATCACCCTATGACCTTAGGTTCTTGTTTAGTGGACAATGAATTCAATGTATTACTTGTGGATGATGAAACCCTTCTTGGCTCATCCCAATGAAGTGCCACATTCAATCTTAGAATGTGTAGGGTTTGACAATCCCCACTCGCAAATATCAAGTCAAGTGATCTATTCAACAAAATCAACTCAATCTTCTTATGCTCCAAGAAGTCAAAGTAAGTGTTTGTTGTTTGGATGCTACACTTGCTGCCATTTGGCAAGGGGATTTTTTTTCCCACACCAATCATGATGATGGTGGTGGAAGTGTTATTTTTGGCCTTGCCCCTTGGCTAGAAAAAAAAAGTTGTGGCTAATGGATTTGACCCCAATAATTGTTGTGTTTAGACCACTATCATTATCAAGGATTCTCTCATTGTATTTTGTTCCATTTATGCCCATAATTCTCCCACTAAGAGAACCCACTTATGGAAATTGATTCATCAACATCTCCCTAATGCTTATTGGATCTTGAAATTTCATATTGGGACAAGTAAGAATTTTTGTCCCAACTATGATCAGTCGAATTTTCAAGCATGTTGAAGTCACTTGCCTCATTGATATACTTAGAACAACTACCATGAAGGTGACTTGAGAAAAATGAGTATTCTAGACCATTTTTACATCTCTCCCAATTGCTCTATTTTACCGTGTGATGGCCTCCTTGTTCATCTTGACCTTGTTTCCACCCTCTCTAATCACCTCCCCATCTTCACCACTCTTGATTTCTCCAATCACACTTCCTTATTTCATGATTTATCTTTTAAACTTAACGTCTCTTATCTCAAGAATGAGGATTGTATTGCTTGTTTAGTTGCCACTTGGAATTCTAAACCAAGACTTCAACACAAGAGATGGATCAATTGGTGGGAGAAAACCTTTGCTAGATGTTTTTCATTTCTATGGGATTATGGTCAACAAGCTTCTACTAGAAGGTGTGGGCTTGAAAAATATCTTAGAGGATAGCTTGCTCATGCCTATTCTCTCTTAGTTTCAAACCCACAAAATATTTTTGTGTAGCAATCAACTCTCAATGTTGAGAATTCTCTTCAAAAATTGGTTGCTTACAAAGGAAAAGGTACCCAAGTGCATTCCAATCTCCTATGGATCAAAGAGGGAGATCATGGAACAAATTTCTTTTTTTAGTATTTACAACACAAACACAAAAAAGAATATATCTCTGCCATTAAATCTATTGATGAATCCATCCATACCAGCCATGATGCCATCTTACAAACCTTTTACAAGAACTTCAAAAATTTATTCATTGATTACTCTTATATTGATGACATTCTCCCTATCCTTGAGGAATATGTGGCTAGCTACATACCTCAAAAAATATACCCTAAAAATAGCAAGTTTCTAGATTTCCTTCTCTCCATAGAAGAGATTGATGAAGATCTTGGGTACATGGAAATGGAAAAAGGTCCTAGAATCGATGGTCTACCTATGGAGTTTTATCAATCTCTTTGCTCTCATATTCTTGAAGACTTTTACCAAGTATATCTTGAAGAATTTGAATTTGATTCCTTGGGTCCTACTATAAATCAAGGCTTGATCAAACTCATTCCCAAGGGTAAAGATGAAGATACTATTGATGGATGGCGTCATATTACCCTCCTCAACACTTCATATAAAATTATTGCTAAAGCTCTTGCTCAGAGAATAAAACAAGTTACCTAATACATTTTTCAACTTGAATAGAGAAGCTTCTTGGGAGGGAGATTCATCCTTGATAATTTGATTCTTGCTTGGGAAGTTTCTGAATGGGCACAACAAACTACCTAGGATGCCCTTATTATTAAGCTTGAATTTGATAAAGCTTATGATCATATTCATTGCCCATTCATTCTCAAAATGCTTCAATGGCTTGGTTTTGGCCCTAGATTTTGTAAGCAAGTTAACATGTGTTTTGTTAATGTTAATACCAAAGTGGTAGTTTATAATACATCCTCTATCCCCAATTCCCTTTGCAAAATTCAATTCTCCAAGGCTACCCTCTTGCTCTATCTTTGTTTATCCTTGATGTTGATGGTCTTGGCTATCTTTTTCAACATGTGCTCTCCACCAAACTCATCCATGGTATCTTGCTACCAGGTAATACCAAAGAACTCAAGTCTCAATTTATTGATGATAGCATGTTTTTTATACAAAATTTAGTTGAAGAAATGACCAACACATTTGATAATTTAGAGCTCTTTTATAGTATTTTTGGTTCTAAATTGGTCATGCATTAATTTGAATTTATTATGACTCATCCTAATCGTCGACCTCATTAGATACCAAGTGGGTGTATGAAGTGAAATGTTTGTCTATCACTATATACCTTGGGATTCCCATTGGCATTAGAGTCTCTCTTAAAGATATGTGGAGATGGTTCATGACCAAACTTAAGAAAAAATTTATGAGTTGGGCTAACTGAATTTTTGGTTGGACGCATTCAAGTGGCAAATAAAATTCTCTTGGCCAACCACATTTATATTTCTTATAGTTGGTTGCCTTCTAAATTTTTTTATAATCAATTGACCCAATTGATAATAAATTTCCTTTGGGCCCAATGGGTTAGTAAGAAAGGCCTTCCTATGACCTTGTGGACACATTACTTTCAACCAAAAGAAAAAGAGGTTTAAGAATTATTCACCCTTATACCCAAGGTATATGTCTCACCACTAAATGGATTGTTAGGGAATTGGAGGGAGAGGCCCATTGTAAGTGCTTGGTTTGATACTACATCCAATTTTCCACTGATGGTCAATCCTGAATTGCTTTTGATTGGAAGGAAAAACTACTCCTTGCACCCTTCTTTAAAACTCATGGGTCTACTCCCTTTAACTCTAGATTTGATCTACTTGGTAAATCACATCTAGAAAATTAACTTAGTTTGATCAAACTTCAAGTCATGGCATAAGCTTTGCTACTTCTTCCATATGGTGGAACCACATAATTTAGCAAGATGGAAAACCTCTCGACACTATTAAAAATTTAAAGGTAAAAAACTTGTTTAAAAATGGAATTCAAAATTTTTGTGATTTATGGGATCCCATTAATTTCAATTGGATTTCATGGCAGCAACTCAAAGACCAATTCAAATTATCTCCCTCATGCAAGCATTCTCTAATGAAAATTCAACAATTGATTATTCTTGAGTTATCATGTTTGTTATCCCTTACCTATGACAATTTTCTAAGGGATTGGAAATGGCCCACCATGCAGAACATTCAAAGTTTCCCTCTTAAAACCATCTATAGCTAGCTACTCTCGACTATCTCTTGGTGACTAGACTCAATTCTAAATGGAAGTGCAATCTAAGTCGTGCTTGGTGGAACAAGTTAATCCTGCAAATCTAGAAGTCAAAAGTTGATGCTTAGTCCCAATTAATTTCCTGGAAGGTACTTCACATCAAATTACCTATTCGTAATTGCCTCTCTTTCCATTTTACACCACTTTTCTACCCATTTTTCTCCAAAAAGGAGTCCATCAAACATGTTTTTTGGCTTTACACTCATGTCCATCAACTATGGTAGTCCCTCTTCTCCACTCTCCTAGCTCTGCTCTCTCAAAATTGGACATGGAAAGTGGCTCTTCTTTGGAAATTACCTCATCGCCCAGACATTAAGACAAGTTATAATTACCCTCATTTGTAGGATTCATTGTTTGGCTATCTTCTCAAACTCTTTTTTGTCTTTACAACTAGAAACCCAAATGGTGTGCTCGAGCTTATCCCTCTATATTTGTGTATTGCAGACTTTGCCTTGATTAAGTCTAAAATTTACTAAAACTCAATATAATATCCAAGTGCAAATTAAGAATTAGCACCATTTTCAAAAATCTAATGGAAATTGACTTGATGATATACCTATTGATTGGTGATCCTCAACCATTTAAATAGGAATTTGGTTTATAGATTACCATGAAAATTCTTAACTTGTCCATTTGGCTTCATTAGGCTAGTTGGGTTCAGCAACATTCTCAAGTAAATTACTTCTTATATACTATGGGTCCCCGGGAACAATTCATCATGGTGGAACTTTGTATAAAAAGAGGAGTGGCTCTACTAGAGGGAATGCTCTAGAAATAAAAAAATGTTAAGGAATATGATTTAACCCATTATACACATTGCATTGGAGGCTTGTTGTTGGGAGAGATTTGTGATGTCTTACGCAAGGATGGCACATGGAGCTTTGTTAGAATTTCAATTTGTGGTACTCAAAAATTAGCAGCAAGGTTTATACCTTTATGGACATGATTTATTGGTTTATTTATACTAGCACAACAAAACAAAGAAGACGTGCACATAAAGGCTTCAATTACTTTAAGAAAAATTCAATTGGCAATTATACAACCACAACCTTTTCCAACATTCTCTTTGGGAGTTTTGGAACAGGGCGTGGACATCCATCAAACATAAAGGATGTTTGTGTATTCATCCCCATTGCTGCAAATTTGAATGCTCAAAGAATTGGGGTAGATAACATGTAATTTTATCTTGTCTTAGTGTATTTTTGTTGCTATTGTATATTGGACTTGATTCTACTTTATCTAGTTACTAGTCATGTCTACTAGTTTTCTAGCTTGAATTTTTAATATTTGATTTTTTTTTTATTAAAAAAATAGTTCTTTCAATAAAAATAAATAAATCAGGGTCAAATCCCAAAGCCCAATGAAGTCTTTGTAAGAGTGATGAGTCTTGAATAATGTCATAGGAATTTTCCCCTCCATACTAAAGCTATAATAGTTTAAAGCTGAAATGATATTGTGAAATGAAAGAAATATGCAAATGAGAGATGAAACAGTTATTCGAAAGTATTAGTTACCTGTCGTCCCCTTCTCCTATCGATTACCTCTGATTTTCCTCTCTCAACCTGCCAAAATTTCCTTGCTTGAAAGTTTCTAAAGCCTTTTTAATAAATATTTTTCGTGCATATATTTCCTTGCATGCCAGTTTGTCCTCCCATTTGATTTTTTTTTGAATGACCATGGGTGGAAGGTTATGCCTTATTAATGGCATGACCCTCCTACTATGCCATGCACCATTCCTCTCATTAATTTGGTGGTCTCTTCTTATTGGGTTGCTCAAGATGCCCATACCTTCATCCAAGTTTTTCTCTTCGCGCCTTCGACTAACATGTTTATTTTATTTATTTCTTTCATTATCCACACAATGTCCACATTAAATGGTTCTTCTAACGATGATATGACACAAATGTCCTCAAATTTTTATCTCAAATTTTGTAATAATGGCTACTCTAAACTTTACAAGTATAGAAAAATTATTCTCAACACAGATAAAATATCCACATAGAGAACTAAGATAAGAATATCACTGATTGATAACTTGGCATAAAGATTTAAAACTGACTAACTTCTCATAAAACCTTTCTACCAAAGGTATACTACAACTATAGAACACCATTCTCTCGATGCCTATATAATACCATTCAAGGCTTTCTTCAATTAGTAAACATAGTTTTCTATAAAAGGTATTTCAAATCCCTTAGGTCATGTCACTTAAACTACCCCATCAATATCCATATGATAAACTATCCAACATTATTAAGCTACTAAAGCCAATACTAGTCTCATGGTATCCATCTATGTTATATGTGCAAATATTTTAGTGTAGTCAATCTCCTTACATTGAGTTTACCTTTGGATACCTATATAGTCTTATTCATATCAATGATTCCATAAAATTTGTACCTAGTGTTGTACATCCATCTTGTATCAACAACTTCCTTACTAGGAGGTAATTAGACAAAATCCCAAGTTTCATTCCTTTCAATTGTTTCTATCTCACTATTTATTTCTTCAACCCACTCTTATTTTTCTTAAGATTTGTTCAAATTTCTATTGCTCTTCAAGGTTTCTAAGATTTGAATTATCAAGGATAAATTCACCTTTTCTTGTAACACTCTTGTCATATTCTCAAAATCTAATTCCAATATAAGAGTTTATGGATGATTTATTTTTATCCTTCTTTCATATTTTCTTATTCCCTCGCTTGAGGATTTAGGTTCTTCTTCTTTAACTATGTAATCACTCAATTTTAATTATTTTAATTTTGAGGATCAAGAATCTATTATAATATTTCCCATGGACTTGTAACAACCGCCCAACAAAAAAAAAGAGAATTTCTACACAATTTTTTTTTTTACTGCAAGAAGGATCTCATAAATAGGTTGGCTATGATATAAGAAAAATAACATCAAGTTAGATCAACATATAACTTAAACATCATGTCAATTAAAAGACCTACTAATACCATCTTGTTGCATTGACCAACAAGGATTGCTGCTAAATGAATATGCATGTACCTTCATGAATTTGAATCTTGTTTTCTCCATGTCCCTGCACGATCTAGTTCATGGTGGGGTGCAAAATGATTCCAACCAATGTGGATTTCAACCATACCCACCCCTCCAAGTAGATTGAGTGGCCCATGGTGTGTGTGTGTGTGAGAGAGAGTATGTCATTCAAGCCCATAAGTAGTCTATCAATTATCTCCCTAATGACCAATTTTCTAGGCACATGATCTAGTATTGGTAGATTCAAGACACCTTTCCACATTAGATACAAGGTTACCCAATGAGTTAGTTGATACCAACTAGAGCTTATTGAGAAACCTCTTTCAACTGTCCATTAGATGGTTAAGCACCAAAGGTTATCCAACATTGGCACGATTTTCTCCTAGGCTAATGACCATCCCGAGCATAGTACTACTTCTAGACTATCATCCTTCTTTGGCATAGTGCAACCCCTAGACCATTGTCCATCTCAAGCTAGTACCGCCCCTAGACCACCGTCCATCTCAAGCTTAGTACTTCCCCTAGACTATTTTCCATCCCAAGCATAGTACAACCCCTGGTCTATTGTCTATCTCAAGCATAGTACTGCTCCTAGACTATCATCCATCTTGGGCATAATGCAGCTCCTAGACTATTTCCCATCTCAAGCTAGCACCATTCCTTGGTTCTGGCTTAGCACTAGACTAGAGTAGGTTCCAAAATCAGGTTTGATAGGTATACATCTTGTTACAACTATATATGGCATTAAAATTTTATCTCCTAAGAGAGTGTTGCATGTTTATAGATTCTTTTCAGTTGGAGACAGGGGTAACTAGGTGTTCCTTATTAAATTTGGTTGGATACTCTTTCTATCTTTAATCCTTCAACATACTTTTAGTCATGGACCCATAGAGGTCTATGTCCTCATAGCATAATAGAGATTTTTCCACATATTTACATATGAAAGTTCTTAATCCTATAGTACATAACATAAATTTAGCTGTGAGATTGATAGTGGCTAATCCTGTAGCCAACAAAATCTTGATAGAATTTAGCCATGTATTTCAGCATGGTTGTCCTAACACCAATTATTGCTTAATATTATTGAGTAGATTGATAGTCTTGTAAGCGCTTAGGTGAGAATATTAATAGAGTACAATTCCCAATTCTCCATCTTCCCAAAGCGCAGTAGCATAGCATTACTAACTACCCCTTCTTTACTCCCTTGGGTGAGAGAAGTTTAATTCAACGACAAATTATAGGTGGTAATGATTTGTAGTTACAATTGTTGAGATAGATTGAGCAGCCCCTTTATCATTGGTTCATGTACTAACTTATTGTTCCTTGATTTTCTCAATATTTTCTAAGTGAGATAAATTCTTCCACCAAATGAGAGCCATCTTCAAGATGATGACCAATACTAGTTATCTAAGACCCCTATGGTTAGGTATCCAATTGTAAGGAATGAGTTAGTGTAGGTTTTTAAGAAATCTATCTATAATGCAAAATTATTCTCACTACAATTTTTTAATGCATAAGGTAATAGATTATTCCGATATAAGTTCAAGCATTCACTACCACCTCTATTATTTATTTTTTTGTGGTTGCAACCAACTAGCTTAGTGTGGCCTGAGAAGTCAAGAGAGTAGGTTGAGTATGGGGTAAGCTAAGTTTCCATATTAGTAACTATCTCCTCTACATTAATTTACCTCCCCCTTAGTCACCTATCCAAGATACAAAAAGTTTGTTGCTAGCTATTGCCCACACTTTGTTCTCCATTCCTAACTCCTTTTATCTTAATCAAAACAACAAGTACTAACATACAACTTCTACAACTTGACCAACTAAGAACTAAATACACAAATTGATATGTTTTACTATTCTTTAGAATTCATCTATGAAAAATTCATGTTCTTATATATCTACAAATACTAGATCTGATTAAACAGAAAAAGAACTAGTCCATTAATGTATAGAAAATGAAGTAACCCAAAACACCTTTTGGAATTTATGGAAATAAGGAATCAGATTTTGTGCAAGAAAATTATAAACATATACATCATGATTTCCTCTAATAAACTGTGTTTTCAGATAAGTAAAATAGATTAGTCTTTTATAAAATGGATGACTCCTCAGCAGCCCAAGAAAAAAAGTTGCACTAGAGTTCCAGCATATTGAATGAGGATTTATACAGATGGCAAGACCTTAATGGAAAATAGATGAAGTAACTGGAGGTTTGAATGGAAGAGTAAAGGTAAAGAAAGGAATGAGTTGCACTAATTACCTAATGGCATTATCAAATTAGATTCACCAACTGAGTATTTGCAACAACCAGCCATGTCTTGGGTCAGATTCCTAATACATTTTGGTAGAGATTGTTGTCTATTGCAAGCATCCATTGTAACCCCACTCAAACATTATTACCAGTGCTAATACTATATCCCTTTTCCACGGTTGAAGGATAACATAATTATGGAGTTTAGCAAGCATGAGGACAACCATAGTTTTCATTATTGCAACAATCAAATAAATAGATTTTTAAAAACTTATATCTAAGTCTATCTCTAAAAATGGCATGGTAAAATCTAGATTTTAACTAAACCAAAAATTAAGAACTTGGATTGCATGTGCTTGAAGGTAATGGTGGTTGTTGAGACAATGGAAGATGCCCTAGCGCCTAAATCCTGTACTGAACAACTCTTCCAAATTCGTCCACACGTCTGCTTCTTATTTTCCCAAATCTCTCCACACCAAATGAGACCTCTATAGGTTGATTTAAGGAAAGATAGATGGGTTTCTCCATGGTATGTTGGTCAAAGTCCCTACCTACCATGGGCGAGGATTGCAGGGGTTTCCAGGCTTCTAAATACTTTTTTTATCCTCCAACTTCTTCCTCCTTGGTCAAGATTTTTCCCTCAGCTGTCCCTCCAATGCTCATCCTTCTCCCATGAAGGCGTTCGTAGTCTTCCTTCCCTGTTTTGGTTCGACGACAAACTTGGTAAAAATGTGTTCTACATGTGATAGGTCAAATCTATGTGCTAGAATACAAGCAACAAACAAGAGAATGCAAATAACACTAAAAACAACCTACACCTCAAGATTAGTCTAGTTGGATTCAATACAAAATAAAGACAACAAAATGAAACCTTTTACCTTGTCTCAAATCGATCCTTTGATCTTCAATGTTGTATCCTCCTTGGATGGCACAAGATGCAAGCTAGATGATGATATGATAATGGATGAAAATGGATGCAAGTGTGAAAAATGGCTAAGAATGGCTCCTAGAATTTTTTTGCAAGAGTTTTACTACAATGCATGATCTCTCTTTAAAATGAGAGAAAAGAGGGGGTATTTATAGAGAATTTGGAATTCTTTAGGGAAATAGATAGTCAAGATTGAGCCACCAAGATCAAGATGTAGGGCTAAGGTGAGTTGAGAACTCACAACCCCTTACATCTTGACATGTGGCATGTGATATGGCTTAAAAAGGTGATGTATATGAGGTGGAAGGATAGTACATGACATGGAGGTGGTACATAGTACCTTGGAATTCCTCATAAAGGAGGTCACTATCCCCATGTGGGTGAGAGGACATGTGGGGAATTAAAAATTCCTCAAATATTCTCATGGGGATGAGAGAAGGAATTTAAAATTCCTTTAAATGCATTGGGGGTTTAAATCTGAATTAAAAATTCACAAGGGTAATGGAGTGTCTTATTAAAAAAATAGAATATTTTAAATGAAGTTGACTAAGGACACATTCCATAAATGACATGGGGGTTAGGGATGACCTAATTAAGTGATTAAGGTTGTGCAAGTACTTGATTAGACTAGTTAATGACACATTAGAGGCAAGTGGGATTTCACATGTGACTTGATGTGACAAGTCAAAGATCACATGGGGAAGAGCAAAAGGAATTTAATATTCCTTGGAAGGATAAAAGGAATTAAAAATTTCTTAAGAGGTTGATTAGGCTAGTTAATGAAGGATTAGAGGAGGGTTAGGTGGCTAAGAGATATTAGAGGCCAACTTGCAAAAGTTGGAAGATGTGACACATCCTAATAATGAGATTAGGAAAATAATTAGGATTAAATAAAAATGGAGGATGTGACATGAAGGGAATTAGATAAATAACATATTTATTAATTCATTTGATGAAAGGGGAAAGGTATTTAATTATTTAACTAGATACCTTAGGGATTAGAAGAACTTTTAGAGTTATTAATTAAATAATATTAATATTACTTAATTAATGCGGATAAGGGGATGTTTAGATGAAAAAGGATAAATCTGGATAAATTAAGTGTCCAAATTTAGGTGTCTACATTTTTCCCTCTTTGAGATCGTGTTACAAAGTAGCATCATTTCAAAGAATATTAAAACATAGAACCTAGAAAAAGATGGTTAGATTGGGAAAGATGCCTCAGTCATTCAAAGGAGTGACTGGGAAGGGAAGATGATGGGGGTGAAGATGAAAGTTAGGGATTTAGGATGCCCCTTCGAGAGGACATGCAGGCTCAAGAGAACATAAGTGTGCTCTTGAAATGGAGGAGATGATGCAAGGGGAGATGAAGAAGATGATGCAAAGGTGACATGAGATTGGGAGGGGAGAGTGATGAAATGAAATCCTAATGCAATTTTTCCATATTTGGAGCACTAATTTTTGCTATAACAGAAGACACGATACACCAAGGTATAAATGACCAAGGCAAATTAGTGTCTAATGCATGAAATAACCACAAGCACACAAGGATTCCCCAACATAACACAAGACCTCGAGGATATTGGTGGGTACTACGTGGGACAAATGAGAAGACAACAACAAAGAAAAGAGCAAGATGCGCCCCTATGTTGACTAGTCAAAGCACACCATGATATGATGGATCAAGGCGACCATGACAAGTGATGATAGGGAGCTCAAATGATAAACAAAAACTAAAAGCATCAAAAGATCGCAATCAATTTCAAAATTCCTTTGCCATAGGATCAAGTAGACGAATGGGATTGATGAGGTCTATTAAGAAGGATGCATCCTGTTGAGACCATTGATGGATATTAAACTAAAAGATCGATGTGACGGAGGATATTTAGAATTGATTGGATCTGTTGATACAAGTGGATCTCATTTGTTAAGAACCAGCTAGATAAGGGCATAGCTTGATGACACGACACAAGAGACATGACACAAGATGGGAACACCCTAAAGAGTCCTCGTAGTTCGATAAAAGGTTGATGACAAACCATGGACAAAATCAGAAAGAGGATGATGAAGACCTCGATGGATTACCAAGATAGGAAAGACAATGGGAACAAGATAGATACAGGATCAGATGGAAAAAGCAGAAAGATCGATGATAGGTGATAAAGGAGCCCCAGGGGTGGATCAAATAATCAACCTTGCCTACGTGAAAGCATAGGGGCAACGTAGCTCGACAAAAAGACCAAAGACAAAATGATGGATAAAGGATGATGAGATAACCCTAGATAAGGGGATAAAATGATTGGACCGACATGATGGGACAAGATAGACCTGTTGGATTGGATCGAAGGATGGTGACTACACAAAGCTCAGGGATGGGATAGTTATCCAAATAATCAAAAGAAGAATTGGGAGGATGATAAGATGGATAGATGAATGATGAGAAAGGATAGGAGATTGAAAAGATGTGAAAAAGAAGTAGAAGTGAGGATGATAAGATAGATGGCATTGGATTGTGTGGAGAGTAGCCTATGGCTAGATACCAATGACAAGGGATTATGAGATGGGATGAGGAGAGAGGATGGGGGGGAAAGGATTGTTTGGATGGATTGGATAGAGGGATAAGGATGGGGAGATGGATATAACGATAAGGAGATGAAGATAGGAAACGAAAGGGATTGCTCTGATGGAATGGATGATGTCTCCAAGGACTATATCACAAAGGAAGATACATGCCCCTCACTCTAGATATGTCATGTGTGGGGAGGCATGAAGGATACAATAGAGATGGATAGGAAAATAAAGGAGTGAGATGGATGAAGATAGGATGCATGGATAGGGAAGGGAGATTGAAGGTAGTATGACGAGTGGATAAGGAAGGTAGATGAGTGCGAATGAGGATTATGATAGTGTGTAGATGAGGGGGATGTATGCTAAGAGGTTCCCAAAGCATGTTTATATGTTTTCCCCTGTCGTTATCAAGATCACAAGGAGGATAGAAGGATTGGGATAAATGAGATATTCCAAGCAAGATGTGTAAGATAGGTAGGATGGAGGGGATGAATGAAAATTATGTATAGCAAGAAGAAAAATGCATAACCAAAAGCGTAGCAGGAAGCATAGCGGATGGAGGGAATGCATATCAAGGAGCTACCCCCAAGTGCAAATGGGGATTTACGCATGACACTTGTTTGCCAGGTTTTCATCATTTTACTTATCCAAGGCGCTTGTTTGCCAATTTTTCACCATTGGACGAATTATTTCTCTTTACTATTTTATTTTTTGATTTTCTTTTTGATTTTTTTGGATTTCTTGACTTTTTTGGATTTTTTGACTTTTTTGATAGAATGCAAAAGGAGATGGATAAGGATAGGGAGGAAAATAAGAAGATTTAGAAGACATGTGATAAGAAGGTGGATGAAGGACTTAAGCATCAAGTTCCATACAAGGTATTAAGATCCCATGTGTGAAGCGATTGTCGAATGTTGGTACAACCTTATTAGAATAAATGGATTATGCAAAAGGATGAATTAGAGGGATTTGAGAGGGGAGATACATGGGATAATGGATGGGATACTGCAAGGGGTATGGATGGAATGATGGGGTGGATATATGATGGGGAGATGAGTTCATGACCAACATTGGCACATGTGGTGATGGATGTGAAAATATAAGAGGATTAATGGATGGAGAATGTGGGGATAATGGAGGAGACGGGATAGTGAATTTTGGGACGTAAGGACCCAAAACAAATTTAGGAGATGGAGGAAGTGTAATATTTGCTTTTGGATTAGCAACTTTGGATCTGCTCACAGATTTTTCATTTGAAGGCATTGCATCTTTATTCTTTGGGATCCACATGGTTTTGATCTTTTCTTTGTTGGGCCTTTGTGGTCTACGGATTTGATTTGGATTTATATTTTTCTTCTCTTCACCATGTCTTTTAGAGGGAACATGGGGAGCTTTAGATTCATGTGGATGTTTGGATTTATGCACTTTTGTGTTAGCATACAAAGTGCTTTTAGTAGCAATGGGATGGGTGTGAGGAGATGGATGAGATGGAGCAATGGAGGTAGGAGTATGGGGATTACGTGTAGATGGAGGATTTTTAGGTATGTGCCTTTGTTGATCCTAATTATGGGATATGCGAGAGGGATGCTTATGATGGATGACATGGATAGGTTTTGGATGGATGAAAGGATGAGATGGAGGAGGTGATCTTGAGATATACAGACCCAAGATGGATGGAGTAGATGAAGGATGGGAAATGGTGGATGGAGGGATGTAAGGACCCAAAATGGATGGAGTAGATGAAGGAGGAATATGGATGGTTTTTTTGAGGTGATATGATGAAAGAGGAGGGATGGAAGCATATGATCTAGTGGAGCGATGGGAAGAGCTGACATTTCTTTTGGAAAAGGCTCGTTGAGGACGTCTAGAGGTTGTACCGACATCTTTGGATTGTGAGTCTTGGAAATTAGGTCCAAGACCTTGCATGGAGATTTGTTCTTTGACTTGGATGGGCTCTAAAATACCTTGCTCATGAAGGCCTAGACCTTTTCCTTGATAGTTTATTTTCTTGAGCATGCGATCCATGATAGGATTTGTGTTATTCCGAAAACATGATGCAAGTCCATTATTAGGTGGTAAATACATTGTGTTTTTCTTCTACAAGGAGGCCACCATGGAAGAATGTGAGAGTACCAAGGGGATATGCAAGTGGTGTGGGGATAGTAGTTTTAGGCAATGACAGGGGATCATGAGAGGGAGATGATGGGATAACATCATTTGGATGGGTGGTATTAGGAGAGGGATTAGGGGATATGATAGGATCTAGATTTGTGGTAGTGGGCTCATGCGATGGAGATGGAGATGGAGTGGTGGAAGCTTGGATGACAAGGGGATCATGAGAGGGAATGGATGGAGGACTGTGATCTTGAGGTGAACTAGATGGGATGGTAGGATCTTGATTTGGAGAAGGGGATACGTTGGCATACTTTGGATCAGGCTCTTGGCATGACTCATCATGTGCGGGAGGCATGATAATGGAGTCTTGGAGGGACTCTTCAAGTGGGGAAGATGGAGTGATGGAGGATTCAAAACATGCATGGGAATGGATTTTAGTGACACTAGGAGTGGGAGAAGTGGATTGGATTTGGGTGTCATTGACGGGTTCGACGACTCTTGGAGTAGGAAGTGGGTGTTCAATGGATTCAATAGATGTGCTGGTAGGAGATGGTGGCTCAGTGGATTCAGAGGATGTGATGGTTTCAATGGTTTGAGTGGTGCTAGGGGTGGTATCATCAATGACAGGTGTTGGGTGCAGAAGGGTCTTGTCACTAATGACCGTGGATGATGGGTTGGGATGGCACAATTCCACAACTTCAAGGTGTGGAGTGGGGGATGTCTTCTTTGTTATAATTCCTTGGAGAATTTATTGAGTGAGGAACTTGCATACTCTATGTTTGGATGGTGAGGTAGGAGTGGATGAAGGATTATGGATTGGTAGGGGATTAGGGCTATGGATTGGTGGATTAGGATTAGATTGAGGAATGGGATTGGATGGAAGGCTAGGAGTAGATGGAGGATTGGGATTGGAGGAAGGATATTGGAATGGTGAATTAGGACACGAGGATGTGGGTGGTGGATTGTAGTAAGGGTATTGGGATGGCGAACTAAGATGTGAAGACGTGGATGTTGGATTAGGATAGAGAGAAGTGGATGTTGGATTAGGGTAAGTTGATGGGTGTGTTGGACTAGGATAGGAAGGTGTGAGTGCAGGATTAGGGTGAGCAGATTGGTATGGAAGATTAGGGTAGTGGGTATATGTGGATGAGGGATTGAGATAGGAGGATGTGGACGAGGGATTAGGGTAGGGGTACTGTGATGGCAGACTAGGATAAGAGGAGGCGGGTGTTGGATAAGAGGATGATGTAGATGAAGGATATGATGGATGTCCCTTGTCAAAGGTAGCATAAGGAGCATGGTTAGGCATGGATGAAGATGTAACGAGATAACTCAAAGGGGTGATTGGATTTGGGAAAGCAGGTGGAGAAAGCTTACTAGCAATGATAGTGTCAAGGGGATTTATTTCATATTCTTCTTGATCGATAAGACTTTTGTTATCATTGTCAATGTAATTAGGGTTTCCCTTGACCACTATTGATGGAGGATATGGATTCATGATGATGAAAGGATAAAGAACATGGATCAAATATTTTGGATGGGAATGGACTAAAGCTAAAATTGGGATTTAGGTCAAGCTCAGATCAGGGTTGGATTCAAGCTTAGATTAGGATGATTGGATGATGATATGGGATTTTTTTTGATGAATGGATTGGATTATCAAAGGATGATTACGACACCGAATCTACTTCGAGATGGAAGTAGATTGATTGGGTCGAAGGTGATTGGATAGGGATGCAATTGGATTGGATTGGATAAAATTGATCGATGGATTAGATAGGATGATGGAAGGGATTCTAAACCTCGTTTAGAGATTACCCTAGGTGACGTAGGATACTGATTGATCAGATTGAAGGATAAATGGATGATTATGAGACCAAATCCACTTTGAGATTGAAAATGGATTGATTGGTTTGACGATGATGATTAACTTAGGACGAATGACAATCCTAAGAAGATTTTGATTATGATGATCAGATCAGACACTTAGGTCAATTTGGATAATAACTTAAGACAAAGTTCAGGGGATTTGGATGGGGAAAACAATTATTTGATTAGAGAAATGGATGGATGAATGAGTACTCAAAACGAGTAAAAGATTAATCAAAACAGATGAATGACTACTCAGAACGAGTAAGCGATTGCTCACAATGGATGAATGGTTCTCGAAATGAGAAGATGAAGGTTTGGAATAGCTAAAAGATTACTCAGAATGAGTAAAATGATTGATCAAGATTGTTGAGGAGGGAAGGTATGGCTTCGGAGGAGGGCAGGTATGGCTCTGGAGGAGGGAAAGTATGGTTGTTTGGAGGGCTATCTAAAGGGGATGCTCCAGTCTTGTAAGGGAAGGTTCATGACGAAAGATTGAGAGAGAATGGTAGGGTATGCCCCCTCAAGAAGGCAGATGGGGAATGAAAAGGGGCCCCGGGAAACTTCTCAAAAGTATGAAGTGGTATATGTCATTGGAAAGAGGACGAAAAATCGAGAAGATTGGTGCTTGAATGGAGGAAAATAGATTTATAATGTGTAAATGGCTGGGTATATATGGCTGTCTGTCAGGGAAAATCTAACTGAGTAGAGGTCAGGGCAAATCTGGGTAAGTAGAGGTCAAGACAAATTTGGCTAAGTAGAGGTCAGGTCTGCCCAAGGATGGGTTAAGTCTGCCCAAGGCACAAAAATTGGTCAAAAATGGCCAAAACAGGCTCAAAAAGGATTGATTAATAGGGAAAGTCTACCCAAGGAGCAAAAATTGGTCAAAAATGGCCAAAACAGGCTCAAAAAGGATTGATTAATAGGGCAAGTCCGCCCAAGGAACGAAAGTTAGTCAAAAATGGCCAAAACAGGCTCCAAAAGGACTGATTAATAGGGCAAGTCCGCCCAAGGAGCGAAAGTTGGTCAAAAATGGCCAAAATAGGCTCCAAAAGGACTGGTTAGTAGGGAAAGTCCGCCCAAGGAGAGGGCAAGTATGCCCAAGAAGCAAAAGTTGGTCAAAAATGGCCAAAATAGGCTCAAAAAGGACTGATTAATAGGGCAAGTCTGCCTAAGGAGAGGGCAAGTCCGCCCAAGGAGTAAAAATTGGTCAAAAATGGCCAAAACAGGCTCAAAAAGGACTGATTAATAGGGCAAGTCTTCCCAAGGAGTGAAAGTTAGTCAAAAATGGCTAAAACAGGCTCCAAAAGGACTGGTTAGTAGGGCAAGTCTGCCCAAGGAGAGGGAAAGTCCACCCAAGGAGCAAAAGTTGGTCAAAAATGGCCAAAATAGACTAAAAAAGGATTGATTAATAGGGAAAGTCCGCCCAAGGAGCAAAAATTAGTCAAAAATGGTCAAAACAGGCTTAAAAAGGATTGATTAATAGGGCAAATCCGCCCAAGGAGAGAAAGTTGGTCAAAAATGGCCAAAACAGGATCCAAAAGGACTGGTTAGTAGGGAAAGTCCGCCCAAGGAGAGGGCAAGTCCACCCAAGGAGTGAAAGTTGGTAAAAAATGGTCAAAATAGGCTCCAAAAGGACTGGTTAGTAGGAAAAGTCCGCCCAAGGAGCAAAAGTTGGTAAAAAATGGCCAAAACAGGTTCAAAAAGGATTGATTAATAGGGCAAGTCCCCTAAGGAGATGGAAAGTCCGCCCAAGGAGAAAAAATTGGTCAAAAATGGCCAAAACAGGCTAAAAAATGACTGATTAATAGGGCAAGTTCACCCAAGGAGAGGGAAAGTCTGCCCAAGGAGCGAAAGTTGGTCAAAAATGGCCAAAACAAGAGAATCTATGTGTTATAATACGAACAGCAAACAAGAGAATGCAAATAACACTAAAAACAACCTACACCTCAAGATTAGCCTAGTTGGATTCAATACAAAATAAAGACAACAAAATGAAACCTTTTACCTTGTTTCAAATTGATCCTTTGGTTGGCCCTTCAATCTTTGGTGTTGTATGCTCCTTGGATGGCACAAGATGCAAGCTAGATGATAATATGATAATGGATGAAAATGGATGCAAGTGTGAAAAATGGTTAAGAATGGCTCCTAGAATTTTTTTGCAAGAGTTTGACTATAATGCTTGATCTCTCTTTAAAATGAGAGAAAAGAGGCGATATTTATAGAGAATTTGGAATTCTCTAGGGAAATAGATGGTCAAGATTGAGCCACCAAGATCAAGATGTAGGGCTAAGGTGAGTTGAGAACTCACAATTCCTCACATCTTGACATGTGGCATGTGATATGGCTTAAAAATGTGATGTGTATATGAGATGGAAGGATAGTACATGGCATGGAAGTGGTACATAGTACTTTGGGATTCCTCATAAAGGAGGTCCCTATACCCATGTGGGTGAGAGGACATGTGGGGAATTAAAAATTCCTCAAATATTCTCATGGGGATGAGAGAAGGAATTTAAAATTCCTTTAAATGCATTAGGGGTTTAAATATGAATTAAAAATTCACAAGGGGAATGAAGTGTCTTATTAAAAGAAGAGAAAATTTTTAATGAAGTTGACTAAGGACACATTCCATAAATGACATGGGGGTTAGGGATGACCTAATTAAGTGATTAAGGTTGTGCAAGTACTTGATTAGACTAGTTAATGACACATTAGAGGCAAGTGGGATTTCACATGTGACTTGATGTGACTTAATATTCCTTGGAATGATAAAAGGAATTAAATTTTTTTTGAGAGGTTGATTAGGCTAGTTAATGAAGGATTAGAGGAAGGTTAGGTGGCTAAGAGAGATTAGAGGCCAACTTGCAAAAGTTGGAGGATGTGACACATCCTAATCAAGGATAAGGCATGTGCACATCCTAATGATGAGATTAAGAGAATAATTAGGATTAAAAAAAATGGAGGATGTGACATGAAGGGAATTAAATAAATAGCATATTTATTTAATTCATTTGATGAAAGGGGAAAGTTATTTAATTATTTAACTAGATACCTTAGGGATTAGAAGAACTTTAAGAGGTATTAATTAAATAATATGGCTATTACTTAATTAATGCGGATAAGGGGATGTTTAGATGAAAATGGATAAATTTGGATAAATTAAGTGTCCAAATTTAGGTGTTTACACTACAAAATGTCTATAGTATGGAAATTTTTATTACTATTTTAAATTCTTCTTAGTGCTGGTGTACGATGAGTTCATTGCCTTTTCTATTTCAATGCCCATCCACTTCTTTGTTTAATATAAATGATGAGTATTTAATTATACATGACTTTATGTTATTTTATTTAATATATCTTAGTTAATTCACTTATAGCTCATTATTTATTATTTACTTGTTTTAACTTCATTTATTTATTTAATTTATTTACTCCTTCATAAACCTTAATAAATTTATCAATTTAAGCATTGCCACTTAATCAGAATAATTATGTTTTATGAACCTCAGGTTAATGAAACTACAGGCATGGTCAACACTAGAATGGCACACTAGTTACCTTTCTCTCAACTAGCGGAACTGTAAAATCTGCCTCACTTGCACCCCGGTACCTACATCCAACGACAAACCTCATAGAAGCCAACAACCAATCATTAGTTTGTGTTAATCCAAACATTTAACATATTAAATTAAAATAAAAAATTAAGACCAAAGATCACATTCCATAATAATCCATGTTAATCCAAACATTTAACATATTAAGATCAAAGATTACATTCCATAATAATAGCATCATTGCTATTAGTTAACACACACATGCACACACACACGCACTTATATATGTCTACATATTAAAATCTAAAGTTCCACCCCTAGTCCAAATTACCTCAAGGCTAGTGGTTGTGCAAAATGATCAACAAAGTATCAAGGGGACATGATAGGACTAAGGAAAATTTTTAGGGAAATAATTTTAAATTAATTTAATATGCACTATTAGACCTAAAATAACTATTATTTTAAAACTTGGGCCAATTAAATATTAAAATAGTATTAATTATTGTAATTTCCAAAAAATCTTGCCATATACAATATGATAGATTCTATGAAAAATTATTAATGGCGAGTTACAAAGCAACACAAATGAGGATTTATAGTTTGTTATTAGTGGAGGAATATTGGAATTTGGGACCCCTCATTTTATTTAAATCAAGATGCTTTTTCGTATTTAATTTTTTTTGTTAATTAATCAACTTTCTTCATAGCTTGAGCACTTATATTTGGCTACATGATTCAGGGATGAAACCCCTTTGATTTAAAGATTGGAGGATCAAACCTTTTAGCTTCTTGAGGGAAATCTCACACAAAGGTTATAATTGAGCTTCAAATCTTTGTTTGGATTTTAGCATATATTTTGGTTGTCTACATTTGTAGTGAGTTTGTATTTTAGAATACTAAATATATTAAATAGAAGTACACATCTTTGTAATTATTGAAGTTGTATTTTATCATAGGAGAAGATTACTTATTCTGTGTGTTATTTGAAGCTTCAGTATGTCTATTTTTTTTTGCAATTCATTATTACATCTTTAAAGGAATTATTTTGTTGGGAATAATATACTTGTAAGAGCCATTATTTATTTATTGTATGCTCTCACCTTACCTTCATAAGATTTGGGTGATTATAAGTGTTCAATAGTATTATTTACACATTGTAAGCTCTTACCTCACCCTCATGGGATCTTGGCGATTAGAAGTGATAAATATTTTATATAAAAATTATGTGGTTCATTACAATGGTATCAAATATTTGATCTTTCTAGCCTAAATGATAAATAAAAGTATTGATGATTTTTAGTGAAAAATAAATTGTATATCAAAAAAGAGAATAAATTGGAATAGGTCCTTGATCAAGCATAAGTTCCAAACAAAGAAGATATGGTAGAAGGGGAAAGATGAAAGAGTAATTTATCTATGAAAGAAAAAGAGGATTTCTTCTTTGTGATAACAGTAATCAAGGACAAGATAGATTGGAAAATTTGATGGTACAAATGTTGCACTCTCAAAAAAACTGAGAAATTAAAATATCTCAAGGATAAGGGAGTACATATACAAATAATTTATCTTTGGCTAATTCTATACCAAGACCATCTAAGCCTATGTTTTGATATAAAAGAAAAAAGAATAAAAAGAACTTGAGGCCCCAATTGTAAAGGAGATTGTCAATATTTTTTAGGAAAACTAAGGTAAATCTAAAGCTTTCAAAAATATAATATCCTTTTTTAATTACTTGAACATCCTTGGAAAAAATTCTTAATGGAAGAAATTAAAATGTTCAATAAAAATAAATATCTATAAAAAAAAGTAAGTTAAATTCCCCTACTTTTAATGGTAAGAAGATTTCTTCTCTAACTTGGCTACAAAAATTGTAAAAATATCTTATACTTATCTCTATGAAGGAGAAAGATGCTATTCAATTTTCTATATTTTATTTAGAAGGTGTTTCATATGATTGGTGGTACTATGGTTTGTTCACACAAGGACATAGCCTTTTATTTAGAAGGTGTTTCATATGATTGGTGGTACTATGGTTTGTTCGCGCAAGGACATAGCCTTGTACATTATAAAAAATTGAATATTTTAGTCAAAAAAATTTAGACCACTTTGAAAAAAAATATGAGGATGAATATTTCATAAATATTACAAGAATTATACAAGAAAACTCAATCTAGAGTCTTATGTTGTTGAATTTCAATGTGTTATAGTTATGGTACTTGGCATGTATGAAAACATAATCACTTTTCTATTCCTTGAAGGTTTGAATCTTTTAAAGGTATTGTTAAGGATTTTGCACCCTCTTCACCATAAGAAGAAATCAAATCTAGATGAAGGATGCTTGGTCAGTTAAGTTGGTAGTTGTGGTAAATTGTTTAAAAGAAAAAAATTTGTAGTGCCCAAGTGGCGAATTTTACATTGGCATCAAAGTAACCAAGTTCAAACACTAGACCTATGAAGCTTACTTGACTCTAGATAAAGTATATTGTCTTGCACTACTAACTGACCATATCTAAGTTGGTCCCTTGGTATGAATGTATTTGTCTTGAACTTTTTATATAGGTTTATAAATCCATGAGAATGGATGGCTAGCCCTAAGCAAGATAACCTGGATGGGTGGAAAAGGGAAAATTTGATATGCAAATTGCAAATAAAAATTAGAGTGCATAGTGCAAGGTTAAGGTATTTGATGATTGCTTTTTCCCTAACTCACTTGAGGGATTTGATTTTACCCCTTGCTATGGAGAAAATTCCATTGCATATTTAATATTTTAAGAATCCTTACCATACTGCGAACATGAATTCTTGGGAAGATAAAATGCAAATGATTCGAGGCATATGTTTGAATGGGTAAGTTGTGACTACCTTAATATTTAATGGTGAAAATTAGTTCTTGACGCTTGGTACTTTGATAACTTATAAAGTTTAACTCATAAATTTATGTACCCAATGGTATAATATACATCTTTAAGAAGAGTTAATCCATAAATTAAAAATTGAGGATTGGATTGAGGGAAAATGCTTACTCAAGGGTATATTTTAGTATGAGTCCTCCTAAACCCTATGAAAATTATTCTAAATTGATCAAATTATCAAAAGTAGAACCACTTAAGAAGTGAACATAAGGGTCTCAAAAGCAATTAACTTGCTTAATAACCCAAAATTTTGAAGAAACTAACAAATACAACCTTCTAATAAACCGAGACAACTTATTCCAAGGAGGAAGGATGTCACATCCCTCCCATAGTAGTGGATGAACATGAACAAAACAAAAATAAAATAAGGAAAACTAAAACGCTTTTGAAATGTGGAAGGAGGGTAGGAGACAACCCTCATTAAAGAGGAGAGAGCATAGGAAAAGGACCTGGTCCATGTCATTAGCCGATAGGCTATATATAGTGTGAGATTTCAGCCAAAACCTGTCTCACGCGGACAAACAACTCCCGGATTGTCATTCCTGGTTTCTGGTTTCCGTTGATGAAATCAGATCGACCCACGTACGTAATGTGAAATAGATATTTACTCGCAACTACTATTTTCTATTCAGAAGGTTTGCAAAAATCTTGTTGGGCCGAATTCTTTTAGGGTCTTCTCTGATAATTTTTGAGGCTGAGGTTACACAGAGGTGGAATTTGTTTTCTAACGCTTGGCATGGCCGCCGGCAGACATGGAGGGCCATAAAGATGATGAATTCAGGGACAGGGAGAGGGACAGAGACTCAAATTTTGTGAAAGAAATGGAGGAAAATGAAGGAGGTAGGAATCAATATGGGGATTGCCATCGAGACAGGGAGTGGGAAAACGATAGGTTTAGGGATCGCTCGAGAGACTATAGGCCTTCTAGGGCTCAGCGCAGGGAAAAGGAGCACAGGGATTAGAATGGGGTTTATGCTTCCAGTTACTCTTCCTTGCCGCCTCCTGTTCATGGTGATAACCATTATAGCCACGGACAGGCGAGCCACGACGAGGATGTGGACAGTGAGCCTGGGGAACTTTCTAGCAGGAGTGTTTCTGAGGACAGTGGTGGTGGTGGCACTTGGGTTGCTGATCATCGACCATTATTTGACCAAAGGTTAGGGTTTCGGCCCAGTCAATCTGTGTAAGGTGAAGTACCCAAGCCCGAACAGATGAGTAGTAGTCCTCATGTTCAGGAAAAGAGGAAATATTCTCCAATTATTTGGGACTTGGAAGAGAAGCCCAACACCCCGGCTGCTACTCAGGCGAGCATGCTGTAATAATCTAGGATCCTCTAGTGCTGTAGATGGTGTTGCTTCTTCTAAGGTAAACCCCATAAAAGTCCCTCTATCCCCTCCATTACCCCCTCACTTTCAGTGAATTCTAATCGCCCTGGAGAATTAATTTAGACGGTTGAAGTTACTACTGAACCGTGCCATCATCAATGGACTCTCAACTGCCAAAGTCGGGTATGCAATCGGGAAAACCCTTGCGGCATCTTTCAATTTTGCAAAATTTTCCGAAGTCTTTCATTTCTACTTTTTTCGATTGGAAGTATCTCGTTTTAGTTTGGCTGTTTAATGTTATGTTGGATCCACAGTAAACCATGATTCATCTCTGCCTGTGTTTGAATTTCAATTGGCAGAAGTTCGATTAGGTTAACACGACTCCACTTCAAAAGCATGTGGCATTATTCGACCGTAATAAGGGCAGGATCGTTTATCCTTGGGAGACATATAAAGGCTCAACTCGTAAATCTTCAATCTGTTCCTGATTTTTTTAATGTATTAGCTTCAGGGTATATGTGTTGAATGCCCTACGGACAACAAAACATGGGCATTTGATGCCACAATTGTGTTCCTCTCAAATATGTGCTTTCATAATTGTGGCATTCAAATCTCTATGTGACAAAGTTATTAGCTTCCACATGCTGTCACCAATGCGAGACCAAATAGCATGAGAAAACTAATGCATTCTTTTTGAACATTGAAGGAGCTGCAATGGTGGCGTTGAAGGAGTTATTTGCAGAGATTTTAACGGATCTTAAGCCATGTGTCAAGGCAGGCAAGAGGTTTTAGCCCATGTTGCAGAACATAAAGGAGGCATGGATCTCAAAGATTTAAGGCAGTTGTTAGTGCTCTCCACGTTGCAAAGTTTCACAATAGAAAGGAGGCACGTTGAAAGTTCTCCTTGCCAAGTAAGCCTCTCAGGTCACCATATTATTGAGGTTTTAGCTTTTGTTCAAGGTTCTCCAATTATGTTGAAGCATGAAGGTTTCAAAGTTCTTTGAAATCTCCTTATGATCATGCCATGAAAGTGGTTAAGAAGAATGCAGTTCCACAAGAAGATAAGATACATATTTCATCTTTTAGTCTTGCATTTCTTGCGCAAACCCTACTGTGTGTCAAGGAACAATTAAGGGAGTGACCTTATGAAGAGCAAGATCATATAGGGGCAGTGAACTAGTTTCACTGTATAAATGCAATCGCATGTTCATGAGAGGACAGTAACAAGTCAAACAAGAGACAGGGGATTGAGGTACAAATAAATATGATGGTAATCATACCTCTCATCTTGATGGAAGGAGTGAATCTAAAGCGGATGATCAAGGATGTTCAGATTTACTATTGGTTCAAGATCAAGGGCATAATTTTTATGAGAGAAATTTTGACATTTTGACAGTTTCTTCTTCATCAACTAGTGAAGGATTTAAGGTCCACTACAACAGGTCCATTCCATAGCGTTAAATGTGATTTCCAGGTGGATTTAAGTTGAGTCTTCGTTAGTTTCAAGTCTAGTGTGTATGAAATTTTTTAGGATTCATCACATGTTGCAGATACATCTGAGAATGTTGTGCCTTCTAATGGCATTGAAATGGAAGAGGATAGGAAAGAGAGCAAGGTAGCTGGTAAGCCTTTAATGTCTGAATCTTAGATATCTTCCACTGTCATAGTTGCATTTGAAGATCTAAAAGAAAAAAAAAGGTATTTTCATTTGCATTTTCATTTGGGTTTTTAAATGAATAAATTATTTGGGATTTTATGGGATATTTTTTAATGTTTGAGAGTTCTGGATGTATCTGTATAATACTTTTTAGTATAAAATTATATTAAAAAAATACTTTGAAGTATTATTATAGACATAGAGAAATATTCTCTTTTATGTTAAAGAATGGTTAAATTGTGTTGATTTCCTGTTTACTGAACTGTTATAAACAGATTTACTATGTACTTCAATTAAAATTGGACTCAAAAGGGAGTTTATCATTCCATTAATCACTTTTATATATTTATAATGATTTTTTTAAATTATTAATATGTGGGTTTGGTTATATCGAGTAGACTTAAACATTATTCAATGTTGAAATACAAAAATCTGATATTTAGACATTATTTGGGAGATTTGAATTTAGATTTCCATTTTGAAAACTTTGTGACCTTGTCATATGAACAAACTTTTTGATTACTTATAATAAATATTAATCTTATTACATATTGAAATGTAGGTATGGTTACATCAACATGGGTATCATTTAAACAAACTCTATTCATATTAGAATGTGGATTTGGTTACATGAAGTATCATTTACATTGCTGAAACATGTGCACTTGACTTCAGATTTTATCTTGACCTTGTTAGGCTGAACACAATTTATTTCACTATTTACAATAAATATACATATACTTTTTATTGTGGAAGATTTGAACTCATCACGGTGATTACTACAACAGTTGTGCTGTTACACCAAGCACCCTTCTGCAATTTACAATAAATATCCATCTTACAACATTTTATTATAATAATTATGGACTGATATAAATTTATTACATTTTTAAACCATAATAATGGACTGATATAAATAAGAGACAGGTTGCTGCAACATTAGATTTCAATACAAGTAGTAGAAGGATTAAGCTAAAACATGATCCTTGGAATAAAGAGGCAGTACAAATTATCTTTGAAGTTTATTACTGTTACCTTAAAAATAGAAAAGGATTGCACAACATAAAAAGATGACTTGGATTCTTCTTAAAACTTCTATTAACTTTTAAGATGATTTTAACTGGCTTTTTAGTTTTTGCATCTTTGTATGCATCTCAACTTCATTTCTCCTACACAATACATTTACATTCTCAATCATATACATCAATGAATTTTATGCATAATGTGACATTTCAATTGTAACAATAATCAAATCATATATGATTTGGCCAAGGACGACAAATAATTTATTGAAAAAGAGGCCATCAAAGGTGTTTATGACGACACGCTATTCGAACTTTACGAAAAGAAGAATGCCTCCACAAATCCATGTTAAAAGGATATTTTAAAACCCTGAATTCTCTACAAGATACAAACCCTATTCATAAATACTTTGCTATTTTACGAGTTATTGATTAATTTATTATTGTATGCTTCATTATTCCACTCGTTTCAGTAGATTCTTGCTGTGGAATTTTTCATTTGATAGTTGTTAATTGTATATACTAACATGATAAATTCAGTCACACATTGAAAACATAAAAAAAAATAGATAAATAGATTTTGGATTTTAACTTTCAATTATTGTCAATAGTTAAATCAAGCTATTATTTTGGTTACCAATCTTCAAACCCTTATAGTCTGCCAAATGTGGAAGCACCAAAAAAAAGGCTTATTTCCAACAATGCTTTGATTTCAGGTTTGTGCAGCATCATTGTGGCAAGTAAACTCTTTTTGAACACATGCTTGAGGAAGGTATAAAGCCTATACAAATCACCTATGTTGTTGTTCTAGTTGCATATAGTCTTATAGGGCTTGTGGATAATGACAGACTATGAACTTACATTTCCAAGTTAATTTTCATTTTATTTTTTATCATCTTAATAGCTTATGCTCTTCTCGCCTTTACTTGTGATACAGGGAGGAACTGCTTTGGTTGGATAATGAGCGTTATGTATCCAATGTGGGAGTAGCAAGTTTCTTTACAAGGTCTAGCTTGGGTTTGCCAAGGATCCTGCCCCAGGTCTTTGCATTTGGTCTAGATATGACATTACACAATCTTGGGTGAATGCCCGTGGGAGAAAACAAAGCCCCATTTATCAAGGGGAAAAAACCAAAAAAAAAAAGAGCTTCTTGTCTTAGTCATGGTTAAGGATGAGGGACATAATGCTAGTATATAGGTTCTCTTGTATAGTGTGGATATTGGGAATGCCATTGATGTTGCTTCCACCAGACCAATCAATCTTGATGAAGAGCAATATTTCTATACATTTGGCAATTGAGTCACTAACATTGAATTGACAATTATTAGTTGGGTTTTGTATTTAATTTTTATATTTTATGCAGATCATATAAGTCAACCTAATTTGCAAGTGATGTCCACTTGACTGACCTCACCACCTGATATATATAAAATTTAGGTTAGGCACCAAGGGGCCACAAAAAACTAGACGTTGAAGTGTAGGATTCTAGTAACCATAGGTTCATTAGACCCATCCAAACAAGATGTTAATCCATCTAGATTCTACACCATGAATGGCTACACTAAGTGATACAACTACACTTTCTTATGAACCACCATGTTTTGGAGAATTCTTTCAACAAATCTTAAATGATTTGAAGATTATGAAATGGGCAATCTTCCCCTGCCCATTCTTCTTTTTCATCTTTGCCTTTGTCCAATAACTGAATCATTAGTCACATAAGCCCCATTTGTAGGATTTTTGGCTTTTGTAGGAGATGCAGTCAAATCTGAAAGAGAGGATACTTCGACACATTCAATTGTTGGTGTAGTAGCCCTACCTTTAATATCATCACTTGTAGTCGCCTCCAAATCCTCATGACACTCTAAAAAATATTTTGTGTCTAAAATGGCTTTAATCTCATGCATTGAAAAAATAGTGAAATGCCCCTTTCCGCTAGGTAGGGTGTGAAGAATCCTTCTTCCTAAGATCCATTGACAAACCTTTTCTGTTTTGGATAATGAGAATCCCAATGGTTGTGCTAGAATAGAAATTCACAACAAAATGGAATATTTACGTAGTGTAGTTTTTGTATCCATGCCTTGTAGCTATAGAAGAATTCATGGCCTTATTTTTAGAAGAATTTATTGCGTGAGGAGTAACCTCCCTGGTCGCCATAGCTCCAGGTTGCAGCTTGACATTGTCACAACAACCTAAATATTTTCTCTCAAAGCATGACTTAGTTTTAGGGCATTCATACGAGCTAGATAGTCTGAAACAACACAAATACAAGTCATGATATCCTTACTTGAATTTGGTGGCTGTTGAATATGTAGTGCAAATACTATGCATAAAATGAAACCAGTGTTTACATTCAAAACATGCACTGCATAGAATTGGTATTCCATGTATGTCTTATTAATACAAAATAATTAGCTTTCAAGGATCATTCGTGTGGATCCATCATTCAATATATACAAACAA
The DNA here is from genome assembly GCA_007258455.2 of Sequoia sempervirens. Classification (NCBI taxonomy): domain Eukaryota; kingdom Viridiplantae; phylum Streptophyta; class Pinopsida; order Cupressales; family Cupressaceae; genus Sequoia; species Sequoia sempervirens. The sequence continues at coordinate 81,386,777 of VDFB02000007.1, forward strand.
TACTTTTAGAATGAAATAAAACAAAACAGAAAATGATTTTCCTGTGTACATATTCTGCACAAATTGTTACATGTCAACGATGCCAATGAAAAAAATACAAATTTTTCAACCTTTCATCAAAATAAACCTAAAACTAAGTGAAAGGTTTGAATTTGAATGAATATTAGTAGCAGAAAACAACATTGCTCTATCAAGAATCCAAATTTATTATGATTAAAAGTACAAACAAAGCATATAGGCAGATTGAGTTATTTGTAGTAAGAGAGACAATTGACAATGTTATAGCTAAAGCTAATTTGAGTTATTTTGGTTGTAACATTGGGTGTTTGGCATGCTTAGTTGAGTTAATCTAAGAGTTTGTGGAAGGTTTCTTACCAATAAGATTTGCTAAATTACCTTGATATGAATATGAATGTTAATAGACAGAAAATGTTAAGAACATATTTTTCAAATTCCTTAGCTGAGATGCAACATCATTAACAATAAAGAATATACCTCCTTAACATGTTAACTTACATATACTTTTCTATCGGTGTAACCCTTGCACCCCTTCTAGTGCAAGTGCTAGTTATATGTGTATGTTGTAGCTGCAAAATGTGGAAACATATGATGGTAGAGGAATTGTTTGACAAAATGCCTCATCAAATTGTTATCATGGAATATGATTTTGTGGGATGTCCACAAAATGGGGTTATATACAATTGATAGGTATATAGCTAAACTCGTCAATATTTTTTAGCCAAAGGGAAATTTGAAACTGGGTATAGATATCCATCATAATGTGATTGAAAGTCATTTTTTGTTAGATGATGTACTCTATTACAGATGACATTACAAATCCCTTTATCATCAGTAGCATTTCTCTGTATGCTTCCCTTCACTGAATACTTTATCGCATAATTTTCGTTTACACATTGAAGCAACGACTGTAGGGAGATTGGTTTTGGTTCTTCTAATTTAAAACAAAATTCTGCTGTGATAGGGCTTCTTCAATTTTTCCTGCAAACTCTGCCCATTTTTCCTCATCAACATCGTTGATAGACAACACAATTTGAGTAGAATCTTAAGGTAAGCCACTTGCCATGGTGTTTTTATATTTTTCTATCGGCGTAACCCTTGCACCCCTTTTGGTGCAAGTGCTAGTAATAATACTATGTGATGAATTAGGATTGTACATTTGGAGGGAGAAAATAAAATAAAAGAGAATAAGATTTGGATATTTCACAAATATTTGGTGAGGTCTATATATTTAAATTGGTTGAATTTATTTAACCCAACAAATATTATAGGATTATTTTGATTTAGTTGGATTTATTCCCAACTAATGTAAGTATCCCAATTTCTTTTATTGGAAGTTGTTAAGAGGCTTGTTGATCTTTCTATAAAAGAGAATACATATTGTAAAAGCACATAGAAGAAAGAAAGAAAAGAGGAAGGAGAACAAATTGTTTAAAATTTATTGTGTAATTCTTTTATTCCAACTATAAGATCTTACTTTTGGTTGTTGTAGAAGTTTAAAATGTAGAGGGGATAACACACCTTACACTTTCAAGAAATGAGTCCACTTAGATAGATTGGTGGTGGGTGATTTTCCTTCAATGACATGAACCTTTAGTTTGTGCATGCCTTTTTTATTTGTTATTTCTATATGTTTGGTTTTGTTATTATTATTTTAATTATGCTAAGAGATGTACTACAATGGTAGTATAGTGTATCATGTCATGACCATGTACATAAAACTCGTTAACTTATTTTTGACAAACATTTACACATCAAATAATCAATATTTAATAATAAACATATCTTTAAAAAGTAACACATAATTATATAATATTTAATGTACTTTTAAAAATAAAAATACAACAAAAAATTATTGAAATAATGAATGGTGGCTTTTTCAAAAGAAATTAAAATTTACATATAAAAGTAAAAGAACTCTTCAAATAAAAATGAAGTAAATGATGTAATAAAATAGTTGTTTGCATTGTATAATTTAATATAAAATTTCATTGGTTGTAGTAGAATTATTGGGGTTAGTTTGGTTAGATTTCATTTTAGCAAGTTTGGTTTTAACTTTACTCAATTCAAGTACATGTGGTTTGATTACATATTTTTGTCATGATAGTCACAAGGTTATGTTCCTTGAAATGACAGAGAGCATAATTCAACCCATCATTTTGGTGTTGCAAGGGATGATGTCACATACTTGTTGACTATTTGGATCGAGTTAGATCCAATAATCCAAGGTGAATATCAATCAATAACACACTTTGACTTGGTAAGTTTTCATTGTTCATATTGTTTAAATTAGATTATTCTAGATGCATTATTAAAATTTAGGAAGATATTTCTTTCCAAATTTATGAGCATATTCATAGGTGGGAGATCATATCGAGTAAATAATTCTCTTGTCATTTAAAATAAAAATAAAATCACTCAATATGATGATCCTCACACATCAATAGTTTTAGGTTTGATATGTATAAGATTTAATCTACAAGTTGTAGATTTGATCTAACAACAATATAAACTAGATTTAAAAACAACTCTTGTTGATTAAATATGAAATGAGGTATGAATGAATGTTTTATCATGATAAATGTTTGATATTATTCAAATTTGAAATTATATAAAACTGACCTTGATTTTTTCTACAACATTTTTTAGCTGTCAAAATTACAACAAGAACAACTTGTTCTATTACAATTTGAAGGACCAAAAGATAAAATTCTTAAAATATATTTATAATTTTGATCTTTGAACCTACTTCCAATGCAAGTGGAGTATAATTTTGATGAAAATTGAGAGTTATGACCAAAATAATGATTTGGTCTACACAACAAAATGCTACAAATATGTATATTGTTTAGCCATTTTGATATCAAATGGATGATTTGAAAAATATGTTTATAGTGGAGATATCCATTAGAATCAAATTTTCTCATATTGTATCATAAGAAAAAAGATGTCCAAAAGATACAAGTATAGTAGGTTATTATTGCATTGATTTAAGGGCTTTAATTTTTTGTTTAAAATATTCATTGCTTATTTATAATACTCATTTGATTCCACTTTAATATGTTCTTGAATCACCTTGATTTGAGCATGTAGGTTGAGGTTGTAAACATTTTTTAATTTAATATTTTGTAACAAATTTTAATTAATAAGTGGATGATCTAAAATCTTATATTTATAATCAACTTACACCTTTACATTTCTTTCCATATGTACTTTGAATCAATTCATTTTGATATTTTATGAAAAAGATATAGTCAAATAATAATATGTTGTATCAATTGATTTACATTATAGATTGTAATTTGAACATTATTTTTTGGGTGTCTAATCTTATTATTTTATCAAGCTATTATTTTATGACATATTAATGTTAACTAATGTTTAAGTTAGTTGCACATCTTGAGTAACATCACATTTTTTATAGTTGTACATCTTCAAAAAATTGTGTCTTCAATATCAACTATGTAACATGCAAGTTAGATACGATGGTTGCACTATCGTTTGCTTTAGAAACTCTAGAAGTTTTTAAAAGAATTGCTTGCCACTCTTGTTGTTTTGGGTGGCAATGTTCCATTGCAAAATGTGGTTGCTTTTTCGTTGCAACTTGACATCTCCCTTGGTGTTGAGCTTAACCAGAATGATTGCAAAGATCCTTATATTTCTTTGGTAGTTTTGTTGGTTGTTGGTGCAATTTAGGATGCCTCTGTTGTGGGAGTTTTGTTTTCTCTTGTGGATTCTAACAAGGTTTTTTCCTTTTCCCCTTGCTCATATCGATTTAAGCAACATTTTTATGTTCAACACCCACAACCTTGTTGATGTTGATTTGGTTTTTGGGATTGGCAATGGAGCCATGAAACTACATGTTTCTACTTTGGCAATTAAGTTTGTAGCTTCTACTATAGGTCATTAGTGATCCTACACAACCATCACAAGTTTTGGGTGTGCTTCATGCCTTGTATGGGATAAATTATGACCCCTCCCATGTGCTCAATATTCCTTTGTGATGATTTGTGGATAGGATGTGCTTGAGAATGGAGATTTTATCAGTGTAAGGGATTACTTTGTAGGTTCAACAATTTTGGGCCCTTTTTCCCCATTTACACAATTAGGTTTTGGATTCATGAAAGCCTTTCATTGAGGGCACGATTAAGCTTTTTCCTTGTGTTAGGGGATTCTTTATAACATCATTTTCCTCTTAAAAGGATAGGGATTTGGTGCTTGAGGGTAGGTTATGGATGCGAGGAGAGCAATCCCTCTGGTCAAGCCTAGGTCTATCTCCTTCAACCCACTTTCTGAACCTTTAAATGTTAGATCTATGTGGATTCAACTTGTGAATCTTCCTCTCCAATTCTAGGAAAAACCTTATTATGAGGCCATTGTCAATGCTATTGGTTATTTCTTAAAGGTTGACTCTACTACTTCCTATATGGGTCACTCTATGTTTACTTGTATTTTGGTGGACATTGATATCTCCAAGCCCCTTCATGGGGATATTGTTTTGATGGTGGAGGATAGGCCTTGGACTCAACCAATTGACTATGAAGGTCTCCCTTTTAGATGTAGACGATGCTTTGTCATTGGCCAACTAACTTTTGATTGTACTCTCTCATCACATGGGCACCACAATGTGGTGGAGGATTGCTCACAAAAATCAATTGACTATTCATGCTTCTGACTCTTTAATTGATGGCTACTCTTAGGATGTTTGAAATTTTCTTCCCATTCTCCTTGTGGTTCTTGAGGAGGTTTCTCATGTGATTGTTGTAACTTCAATGAACCTTGCTTTTGTTATTCCTTTGGCTCCTATTGGTGAGTCTCACCAACCTTTTTCTCTATTGCTCAACTCACTATTCCTCTAACTTTAGATTAGTTTCTTCTCACTCTTGAAGTGGTGGTTTGATGTTTGGCTACACTGGATTGATATTCCTGAGTTTTGTTGTTCCTAAGGATGGGCTCTTTGTGTGGGAATCCCCCCTCGCTCCTTGTAGGTCTAAGAACTTGGAAGATAATATTACCTGGGCAATTTTACAAAGTTGGAACAAAGGTCTTCTCCAACTTGTCTCCCAATCTCATATTAGAGTGAATAGTGTGAGATTGAATAAGGTTGGCTCTGACATTGTTTAGGTTAGATCACAAGGCACTTTTTTTTTCATGCATTTTTGTTATTTTTGTGTTGGTCTATGCTTGGTTGCAATGGTGTCTTACTCCCATAGAGTTGGGACCTTGTTTCCCATTTTATTTAATAAAAAAACCAACTATCTATGTAATGCACATGCTAGAGAAGTATTTTATAGATTAAAAATTAATACAAACCACACTGCATATTTTTTAAGGGATGACTAATAAAATATTCTCAAATTTAAAATATTTAAGATTATTACATACATTTTAATAATATGAGACATTGTTTTTGATTAAATAAGCAACATTTACAGGGTGTTGTACCCTTTACACAGAAAGCCCTCAGGGCCAAAAAGAAGCTAGTTCAAACCATAAATGAACTAGGAAAAGAAGACAGGCCACACACAGAAATAGCTGACAAACAGCTGTCGAACAACAGACGAGGACTAGACAACCCCATAACTTGAGGGGACTAATTTGACTCCCTTAACCCTAGGCCACGTAGTAGTGAGAGATGCACATCTCTATCATAATTTACCATACTTACCACACAATCATATTGTTGATCATCAAAATGAGGAAGTTGTAATCAATGACCAAACATCCTTTTAGTTTTTTCATATATAATAATAATAATAATAATAATAATAATAATAATAATAATAATTATTATTATTATTATTATTATTTTGTTAAAAGAAGGTACACTCACTAATATATTGTTATGTACTCTTGATAGTGTATGTGGATATGGAGGATATCCCGGGTTATGAGGAGTTTGAGGCTCAAGAAGATGATGATTCTGAATATTATGATTTTGAGGAAATTGCCTACGATATGGGGGAAGAAGATTTGGAGGAGGAAAAAGATTAGGAAGAGGAGGAGCAAGTGGAGCCGTCTGAGGAAAAGAATGAAACTAGGAACGAATAGGATGTTGGGCTTTCTGGTTTGGAGAATAAAAATGAAGAATTAAGTATTGATTTTTTAAAAAGTAGATTAACTTTTTTGTAGGTCCAATTCGAGGATATGGAAAAGGCTTTGGTTTCTCTGATGAGAGTCACTAACAGGTTAATGAGATGTGCGATGCTAGGAGCGACCTCAGGAGAAGCGAAGATAACCAAAAAATTGAGGAAGCGGGGGAAATCTGACGCCCTCAAATTGCTGGATGAAATAGAGGGACCTGATTGGCGTGAATATTCGACTCTCTTAGCAGAGTATGGGGACCTATTTAGGAAAGCCAACTAATGGCTTGGTTTGTTGTTTTCCTGCTTTTTGATGGGTTTTTTGAATTATACAAATTTCTGGGACTGTTCGTTAATTCTTTATAAGATTTGGTGGAATACCACCTGGTATACTGTGGACCTAATTAATGGTCTTCATAGCTCTAATTTAGTTGGTAGTAACTTGTTTTTGATAGTTTTTGGCTGGACTTTAGCGATGGTTTTAATATTTGGGCCTGCGTGCCATCCTGAAGCTATTTTTTGGTTTGGTTGGTGGTGTTGTTTCCCACCTTGACTGTTCTTTTTGATCTGCTTTTGTTCCATGGGATCAGGGCCCTTCCCTGCTTATTCTATCAAAAACATTATCAAGAGTAGAGCATTTTCATATCACAAGCTAGCATTATCTCCTAGAGCAACACTATCTTGAGCACCATTGGTTGTTACGCTGGGGTTTAGAGAGCTCTGGTTTTTAAATTTCTTGTCACTTCTGAGAACTTTGGTCCATGTGCCTGTCTGATGGGGGGTCCTAACAACCTCCCACATTGAAGACTGCTATTTCTGGTGGTATACTTTTGGGGGAATCTTTTGGTTTTTCTTTTGGCAAGGGTTTGCAGTCATCTCTCTCTTCTCTGGCCTATGACCTCGATTTGTTTTTCTCAAAGGAGGACCCTACCTCATATGTGGATAAGCTTGTGGGTGGCTATTCTCCTAGTATGGACAAAGCGAAGGATGTTGCTGCTTTGCATATTTCTTTTTCAATGGAAGGGCTACAAGTCTCTGTGCTAGATGATCTTTTGGAGGATGCTATTGTAGACCTGCAACTGTCTCTTGTGGGTAAGTTTCTTTCTTTTCGCCCAAACATAGATTAGGTTAGGAAGTGGGCTAAGTCGAAATGGAAGCTGAAAGGTAGTGTGAGTATTAGTGCAATGGCTGTTGGGATTTTTCTTTTTAGCTTTGTTGTGCATGAGGACTTGCTCAAGGTATTAATGAGGGGTCCCTGGTCTTATGTTAATAGTTTAAAATTTTTCTCACTAGATGTAAGTGGAAGCCGAGGTCTGATCCTTCAGCGGATCTGGGTTCTATTGCTCCGACCTGGATTTTCCTTCTTGGTATCCCTTCGGAGTTTTAGGACTACAGGGTCTTTCAGGGAATCGCTAATTCCTTTGGAACGTTGTTGGTGGTTGTCAAGGTCAACAAGCAAAAATCTAGGCTAGTCTTTGCAAGGATTTGTGAGAATGTGGCAGTTAACTCAGTTTTGCCTACCAATATTGCCTTAAATTCAAAATATGGGAGATGGGTGCAACTTATCGAATATGAGAATGCTAATGTGTTTTGCCAAAACTGTAGATGTTTTGGTCATTTGTGTGATGCTTGCAAAATTCATACTTCCAAAAATTCTAATGCAATTTTGGATAAATAGAAAAAATCGTTGGTTATTAAAGCTAGTTCTAAGTTTTCTTTTTTGCTTCTGGTGTTGAATCTAAGGTGGATTCCTTGCTGGGAAAGGATCAGAAGAGAGTTCTCTCCAATGTGGATTTGTATACTAAAGTTAGTTCAGATGTTTTCTAAAGTTAGTTCAAATGTTTTCTTTTCTACCATGGGTGTTGAATTTATGGGGGTTTCTTAGTTAGTTAAGGTATAAAACAATGAGCCCTCCAGAGAAGGGAATGGGACAAATAAGGAGATCCTTGATGATGGTTTTGGGGATAGAACGAAAGAGGCTGATAGTGGGGAAAAGGTTAAAGGCTCAGTTTCAAATGGGATTGTTGCTTCTCCTAAGGAGGATCAATCTAATGTTATGAGGTCATTTTATATCTCGTGGCTCCTTAGTTCGTCAACCTTCCCAAAAATATTTTCAAGTGCTTTCAAAACTTTGTTGGGAGTTTTCAAGGCCTCAACATATAATAGAATCTATGGAGATAGATTAATGCATAGAAACCTAAAGACTTTATCACTTTATTATGCCAAATTTCTATTCTTTTGATTGTAAACTTAGAATCATAGAAGAAAAAATATAAAGTGTACAAGGCACAACACAATTGACAACCCCCTTGATTATTCTTTTGATCCCTCCTTGAATTTGACACTTTATATGTTTTAGTGCATAAACAAAATACTCAATTTGAGTAGCTAATTTCTATTTGCCTAAGTTGCACTTAGAAACTTAAAGCTTTCCTTTTGAGTGAGGAGACAAAATATGTGTTAAACAACATAATTTTCAAATCATCTTAATGCTAAAGTCTTACTAACGAAAAGATATTTTTGTTGACTATTCACAATTAAAATTTTGACTTATGATTTGCAAGTTATGCAAAAATGAAAAAGATCGCCCTCCCTTCACCCCCTCCTTTTAAGCACTTTGATGAACCTTGACAAATTGCTAATAGTTACATTAAATGTTAAAAAAATTAACATTTATGTAAATTGCTAACTGTTAAAGCAACATAAACCTCTAAGTACATTAAATAATTATGTCGAAGGAATTCCCTATCTGAACTAAGCGGGCTAACTTCAACCATTGATGATTCAAATCACCTTAGAAGGGATGCAAGAAGATGACAATATTGTCGATCATTCATTTTCGTCGCTAAATTAGACAAATTTAATAACATATTTTAACTATTTGGAGTTGCTTGAAACCATACATGTGGCAAAAAATTTTGCAGAGGCCGAAATGCATTTACACACTCTCGTACAATGTTTTTGAGAGGAAATTTATATGTACATTGTCTCATACTTGACACAAGTAATGCACTTTCATTGCAATATGTGAATAATCTAACGAGTTTCAACGTACAAACTAGGAGATTATAAAAACATACCACACACTGATAAAGTAGTCTGTACAGTTTTGATTCATAGTGAACAATTATTGGAGTAGAGTACAAACTAATTTAATCAATTTCACTCTTCTAATTAAGTAAAATAAAAAATTAAATAAGATTGGCAATTATTTAGGAAATTTGTTGAAATTCAAAACATAGTGATTCTTTAATAACCTTTAATCACTATTAACTATTTAAAATCTAATTAAAAAGGTAGTGGTTTCATGGAGGAAGTTCACTATACTTTTTATAATTATTGAGTTAAAACATATATAAAGAATTACAAAGAACTAATTGCAGTCAAAGATTGGTGGCAATTACAAACAACAACTTGTAAAAGAAAGTTTGCAAAGTTTTCAAAATTTTAGTGGGTGTTGGTTATTTCATACTTTTTCAATAATTAGTGTTAATAATTTTAGTTAATTTTTAAAAAGTTTGAAATTTGTTATGACGCTAAAGGCGTTCCCCATTCGAATCGAGTGGGCTAACTTCAACAAGATGACGGAAATAGTGTTAGCCATTCATTTTCGTCGTCGAAATTTTACCACCGATTTTATAGAAATGCGGTCAAATATTTGTGGTGTGAAAGGGAAGCTCATTCGATTTCGTTGGGAGCATAATTTCCAAGATTTGACAACAGGGCGAGCTCCCATACCGATGGGACGACCATCCAAACAATCACACCTGTTAACATCAAATCGTGGTAACACTGCTGCAACCGATTGAAAATGAGGCCACCAATAGAAGATCTATGTTATCTACCAAATCGAAACACTGACGAAAACTCGAGCTCTCAATGTGACAAAATGTCTTAAGCAACAAATGAAGCAACATACATGATCTTACGAAGATGAACCATTGTTATAATATCTGAGTAATCAAGGGGGTGTTGGGATTACATACCTCCGCCATCCCCACCAATTGCTCCATTGCATCTTTCAGAGTATGGCGAAATAGAATCTCTGCTTTTTTACTTGTGCACATGAACGTCTCTACTTACAAAACCAAACAAATGGTAGTGTATCTCAACATGCCAGTCGCAGATTTGATGTCTTGCAAGTTCGACCCTTCACGCATCCTTGTGATGTTCTTTTATGCTCACCACATTGTCTCCCACACTCTCTCTCATAGAGAAAACAGATACCCACGCAAAGGTAAAGAACATAGATAATGAATAATCTTCTTCTCACACGCCCAAGCAAAGAGAAGAATCTCCACGCACGCAGAATAGGGACAATGGAAGCTTCAAACCTCTTCATTGCTAAATTTTTCCTTGTATAATGTCCTGCTGAGAAATACTAGCGCCATGCAGAGAGCTTATGGCCTCTGAAAACACTTTCCAAAACAAACACAAACAACGACCAAAACACAAAATGAATGTGCAAAAAACTCACAAGTTCGAGCCAGCTAACAAGCCAAAAGAAGCTCTGATACCATGTAGGTGTAGGAGGATCGATCTGGATGAGAGCTAGTGCCAATTCTGGTAGAATAAAACACAAGGAAAGCACACGAAGCTGAAAGCAATCTGCAAATAGATTGATGGTAAAAGCAATGAGAAAGATTGTACATGTAGGATGACGAGTTTCAGTTACTGAAGGAGTGCTCAACTCAAGGTGACACGAATACTCCACCAAGTGGCAAATGAGAAGTGCCACATGTCTTTGAAGAGTTCAACTTACTCTCAAATGACACATCACCATTTAAGGTGGCTTAATGCATAAAGTAAAATATGAAAATAATTCTACATTAGCAAAAAAATATCACGCAAGACCATTAACAAGATTCTCATAGCTTATTGAACCATTGAGTTGGTGAATTCCAACATCTATCACCCAAGGCCACTGACAACAAGTTTGTCTACTCAAGAAGAAGTAAAATCCATAGTATACCATCTAGTGACCTTGGTAATATTGTCAACTAACCCCTTCATAATATGGGTAGGATTTGGCATCAATCACCTTAGTGCTATAGGTGACTACCTACTAACCCTCTTGATACAATGGTTAGCTCCTATTTCTGTTAATTGCATGGTAGGGGTAACAACTGGCTCAATTGGTCCAATATCACATTTTGGATAGTTCCAGACAATCTTTCACCTCCATGAACTAGGTGAATGCTGACTAGTCCTAAGATACAACAATAGCTCTAGGTATTCATCATTGGCATGGTCCAATGACAACCTACTAGCTGCTCTACTATCAAACTTGATTATGACTTGTGGGGGGTCTCATAGCCATGTACACATAGTCTACACATTGAATAGGGGTTCAAAAGTACTGGTCAAGTGGACCTAGATATGTATATCACAATCAGGTGATTCATGAATCTATACATAGTCATATAGGTGTGGAGTTGAATTTTACAAACACATAAGAATCAAATTGAACCCACATGAGATGGCCTCTACTCCACATGTAGACATAAATAATTACCAACTAAAAAGTACCCAAATCCACTTACATTATTCAAATTTTTTAACTAGAACACACTATTAAAAAAACATTCTTTATTAGAAAGATGCAAGGCAAAATATCCAACTTTACTCAAAAGTACTTAACTTTTTTTGCTTACATGTGGTATAGTCCCTAAAATTTTATGGAATGTATACCAAGCTCAACCTCGAAAATCAAACACATAGCTACAAAAAGTGAACCATCCATAGTCCATAAGAAAATCTATTTTCCACCTCATTACATCTTATTAGCCAAATTTTACATCATTATTAGATACGAGTTATCAACTTTCCTTAACTCATTCATAACCATCTAATACCAATTTCAACCTCAAATTGAAGCCCACTGAAAAGGAAAGATCAAACAAGATTAGGAACAACTCCAAACCTTGGAGCTACCCCCTAAACCTTCCCCCCTACAGACTTGAGATCATAGGGGCATCCTTCACCCAAGGATTGCCTACATACCCACTTCCAAACATGATCAAAGTCACATGTAGTTATGAAATCTCTCAAAGGACATATGCATGGGTTTCCATAACCAAGCTTTCATTGATGATTCCTATAAATTAATAACACTTAATGGTAGATATGAAAACGTAACTAGATTCATAATTGAGCAGTTGACACATACTACGCCACTTCCCTTTAAGGATATTGAGGTCTTGAATCAAACTCCACCCATTATTATGAATAATTCAATCTAAATATCTTGAATCTCTTATAGTTTATCTCATCAGCATGGGGCTAGGATTATTACTCAACAAGAAATTATCTTGGTTCACACGAACCCATTAGCTTAAATGTAGGGTTGGACTAGTTCCTTACATCCCTAATCATACTTGCCAAGGGTATGAGATGCTAAAATTATTGATGCCAACATAAATGATAGTTATCTTGTCATACTATGACACCAATAAGTCCTCAAATTTAGTTATAAATATATAGGGTGATCCCACAATAGTGGTTTACACTTTTTGGCCAAACTTGATATTGAATTGTTTTTGACTAAATCTTCACTTTCAGGCACCTATAGTTGCTAAACCATGAGCAATTTGAAGATGATGCAAACTAGTGATTTGTGACATTTTTTTTTCTGTAGATTCTAAATATATATATTTAAAAAAAATTTGGAATCAAATTGCATTTCTTTTTCCATCTCCTACGAAAATTAGTTTTTAACAGTAAATACCATTTTTAAAGAGTGACGTGTACTTGCTAACACATGATTTTTTTTTCTATGAAGGATAAAATTCTATTTTTTTGAATTTAGATTCGTAACTACAATATCTAGTGCGTGCAATTGGTTTCATAATGTTTTATTGAGTATTTTTTTCTTAATTAAATTTTGAAGTCAAACCAATTACAATATAGACATTGGTTTACTTGCTAACACATAATTTCTTTTGTATGTATCGAAATTCAATTTTTTTTTTGTTGAATCAAGGACATCAATATCAAGTGCACAAATATTTTTCAAATGTTTTTTTGATAATCTGCTATTTTTTCACATGTGCAAAACATAGAGCTTGATTTTCGGTGAAAAACCTATATTCACAAAAAAAAAAAAAAAATACAATAATCAAATTAAATATATTTAAAATTATACTTTTTGAGAATCTTATAATAAGAATTACATACTTACAAAAAATAATTTTTAAATGAGTTCATTTCATCCCCCAAAAGGTAAATCACAAGTGGTTTTTTATCAACATTTTGATAGGTGTAAAGGAGTTTCCATTATAGATATGGTTTAAAACTAGTGGGGTTCTATCCAAGGGGGTTTGATCAAACTCTCTTCAATTGGAATCCTTTAAATGGAACTTTTCAAGGCTTAAATCATTATATTTTCTAAAAATATGTGATAGTTATTTTGTCATACTATTACACCAATAAGTCCTCAAGTTTAATTATAAATATATATTAAGCTCCATAAACATTATTACCCAATTGTGACATCAAATACTTCCAATTAAGAGTCAAGTATCACTTACCTTTGTCTAGTTTCTAGCAAATAGTTTAGTAATCAATGATATAATAGTCTTAAGGACATATGCCCAATTTCTCATGCTTAATTGACCAACAAATTGTACCATTTAATTTGGAGTTCAAATAGTAATAAAAAATCATAGTTATACTTTAAAAATAGGATGAAAACCCATCCTATATCAATTTATATCCTTGATTAAACATATATATGTCAAATGGATTTTACAATGTATCCTTTAATAATATATTAACAAGTGATTACCTACATTTGTACCGACTCTTTTAGTATTTATTTAAATGTGAACTAAGTTGCAAAATAAGCCAACATTCAAGATAACATTTTTCTATTAATAGAATAATTCAGCAAAGATACCATATTTAGATTGAAAGATACTATCCATCCAGACTAAGATGATGCAACCAAACCAACCATTCACAATATTTTTATTAATCTTGAATCAAATCCATAAAAAAAAAAATTCTTCAAACCCACATTGTTTTCTTATTCCTCTCTACTCTACAATGCAGGAAAAATCCTCATAAAAAAATTAAAAATCTAAGACAATCCAAAAATTACTATTTTTGGCAATTTTTTAATAATTGTCATTTTTTGCCATTTTTAATAATTTTTCATGCTTATCCCTTTGAGCTCATATTTTTCAACAAATATCACTACAACTATGGTGACACAAATTGTCAACTTACAATTCAAATTGGAAGCGTGAGTTATAAGTTATTAAAGAAAACAACTTTCTAAAACCCGAAAAAATATGGTAAAAGTTGATTTTGGGGGTCCAATGAAAGATTTTGGTCCTGGAAAAGTGTCGAAATGAGATCCAATAGTGCACAGTCGGCAATCCAAACAACTCCTCATAATACATCTCTCTATAAAATTTCAGCCTAAATGGGCTTTCCTTCCGAGTCAAAAGTTATGACTTCCGAAAGCCCCTACATTATAAGATTATCCACAAAATGCATGTACAAAGAATTAAATAACATTATGACACCTATACAACATTGTATCCTATCTTTTCCATCCAAACTATACCAGACCTATGCTTTCAGATGAATATATGTCTAACAAAATAACTGATTTAAAATGATCAATTCTATCTTTTCTCCTTAGGAAAGAAAAAGACCAAATATAATTTGAAAATAATACATTACTTGAAAACCTTTAATAAATGACCAGGCCTCACAAAATTTATAATGCAGACAAGCCTAATGCATCAACTCAACAAAATAATTGTTACTAGGCATTGAGCAGTTTCCTACCCTAACTGATTGTTACCTTGAAGACTCAAATGTACCAACAAAATTCATAAATGATGAACCTTTATTACAAAACCTGCCCTTGAGATTTCAAGAGACAATTTAAAAGCTAGAAAGTGAATATTGCTTTGACTATATTCAATCTAATAAGAGATCAGAAAGATCGCAGCTTGCTCTGAGTCTATAAACCAACAAGCTTCTAACCCATAAACAATGTAAATGGAGCTAAAGAACAACACACCTAATTTATCACTGGAAATGACTGGCTGTAGACCTTGAAAGTCATCTGCTAGTTTACCAGCGCACATATGCTCTCCATAATTATGAGAATATAGTAGAGATTTTACTCAATAACGACAACACCAGATCAAATAGCTAATCCATTTCCCTGAGCAATGGCAGTGGTTGGGCTCCTAGCAAAAACTCTAAATCTGTACTTGGGCATTCCGCATAAAAAGATGAGAATAGATATGAAACTAACAGATGCCATGATGCCAAATCTTGCTCCCCCAACTTACATTCCCTTAAACATACACTATCACTGCATTCAACATGAGAATGGCCAACATGAGGCAAAAGTAATACTAGTTAAAGAAGGAGATTTGTTGCATGCTTTCATCTGAAAGTTGGTAATCAAACCGATCTGCTGTAAATGATTGCAAAGATGACTTCATTGCACCATCCTCATCTTCTCTCTCTCCTCCACCTCCACACATTCTCTGATGAATTTCCTATCATTTGTGGTTTGAGGGATGTCCATAACCTATTTGAAAGCTTCTATTCATCGTGGGCAAGGAGGATGCTTGCAACAATTATGGAATTTAGCTTTTCACCTGCCAATTGCTTTTCCCCATATTTAGAGTTCCTACCCTCTAATTGGTCCATTCTTCTTAGAATTCATTGACTATTAACTAAGGATCTGTTTGTACACTTCACCTTAACCATGCCTTTTATGCAAAGTTTGTATGTTTTCCAATTTGTTTTGCAGCTCTTCTTTGTCCATTTCCATGTGCTGATTTCATTCTCAACTCTCAATTTCTTTCTAGACTTTGTTGAGCAATTTCATTTTCTTGGTGTACTTCCCCTCTTTGAATATTTGTCCTAATCATTGAACTCTGTAACGAAATAATCTTGGAATTCTTTGTCGAATATAAAATATGCAATCTAATACATACAAATTTAAGTGTATTTGTCAAACAACCTAACCTAATCTAGTAGGACTTGATTTGTTTATTTTAAATAAAATTATTTAACATGAATGTTAAATTCTTGCCTACATTGTTGTAAATCCAATTTAACACTTATTTTCTCAAATCAATGTATGATTCCTCCATCCTCAAATTCAATGTTGTAATAGAAGTATGTTGATGCTCTAACTTTTCTAACTTTTATGTAGTTAATTTACTTCTATTTGTTATAATCTAAAAATTAAGTTTATAATGAACTTGACATGAAATTTTTATGCAATCCTCAATACTCGGGAAAATGAACAATTCAACAATTAAAGAACCTAAAGCAACATCACACAACAAGAGGGGCTAAGATATATACCTCAACACAAACTAATGTAAGAAAGCTCCAACAAATACTCCCATGAAACCTCAAAGAATAATGTGAAATTGAATCATTACTATTATAATGCTCCCAAGAGTTTGCACCGCTCTATAATCCACTCAAAACATTTCATTGACATATGCTATACTTAGGTGAGAAGCATCCACATTTATGAATCAATTCTAAATGTAGTTTTGAATAAAATTACAATGCAAGAGAGCAAATGATATATTTATGCATACATTGGGTAAGTGAAGCAATGCATAAGGCTAAAAATACTAGTTCACCTCATTAGTTGGGATGTGGAATTACTCCAAATTTTATTCTAGTTTGTTGGTTTCCTTGTGTGTTTCCTTCAAGGATATTCATCAAATCAATATCTACTTGAAACATTCAATGAAGCCATAGTATTTGCTTGACATGCTTTATGGTTGCAAACTATGCTTAAAACATTCAACAACAATTGAATCTACCTAGGAGATTATTTGTGTGATCACTGACCCTTGAATATAATTAATGTTTTATGAAGTTAGATATTCTTGTGTTGTTTCAAAGATAAATAATCATTCTCATGGCCTTCATGAACTTTGTCCCACTTTGTTTCCTCACCTACATTACTCTTTTCCTAAGGTTTTATCCTTTTGTTAGATTCTTTGAGAAGTGAGAATCGAGCCAAGATCCGATGTTGGTCGTAGATCACATGCAACTCCAATCAGCAAATGATCAAAGATCAAAATAGCAGAATGAAGAGAAAATCTGAAATGAGAGAACAATGGAGACAAAGCAAGAGAATTTTGAGAATACTCTTGTGACTCTCATTGAACAATCACCGAACTAGCCGAACTAGTGAAGGTGAGAGGAGAGTGCTCAATATGTAGAAGAATAAGGGCAAATACATCCAAGAGGTGCATTAACTCCTACTACTTGTAAAAGGTGGGAGGTTATCACCTACTTGGTAAATGACAAAACATGTGGCATAACCTCCTCAAGTGAAGACAGGAGAGAGGTGGCACATAAAGCTAGAAGAGGGTGAGAAACCCAACTACCCCATAACCTACTTAGGTAAAAACAAAATAGTGGTTATGAGAGGTGGCACGACAAGCCAAAAGAGGATGTATAACTCAACTACCCATGTGTGGGGAGAGAGTGACACATGTAGTTGATGTATTTCGCCACATGTCCTCATATTAACCACTCCTAATAAACCTAAGCAAGCTTAAATAATATGTGTAGGAAAAAGAAATACCCCCTAACATAAGGAAATTAAAAAACCTACACTAACATCCCCCTTAAGCATAGCTTAGGTGGGTGAAAAGATGGGTCCCGACAAATGAGGCCATTTTAGGTACCCATGTACATAAAGGTCCCCCCCAAAAGAGGAATAGCCCCCCTAAATAGAGAGAGAAAAACACCCCCCCAAAGTAGAGAGAGTAGAAAGGACTAAGAAGCCCTTCCTGAAGTAGACACCTATCGCACCTCTAGCAAAGCTCGCAAATGGAGGAACTTGCTCTCTGTGAAGGGTTTGGTGAAGATGTCTACAATTTTCTTTGATGTAGAACAATACTTAAGATCAATGATGCCTTCCTGAATCAACTCCCAAATGTAGTGCATATGTA